>JANHGN010002117.1:70875-114194 GCA_024605025.1 Megaceryle maxima
GTGCCTGCTTGCTTGTGTTGTGTGCCTGCTTGCTTGTGTTGTGTGCCTGCTTGCTTGTGTTGTGTGCCTGCTTGCTTGTGTTGTGTGCCTGCTTGCTTTCTCGTGGTGGTTGGTTTGGGGTTTTTAAAAGAAAAGGCTGCCCTGTATTATGGGGAGTTGCATCTGTGATCCTTCACTTGTGCATTTATACCAGTGGACTTTTTGGAATTCGCGTACCTGTGTGCAAAATGCTCTTGATACTGAAATAATTTGAAACAAGAAAGGAGTAAAAAACAGGGTGAAAAATACTTTCTCAAGTGCAAAATGTTGGTGAAGGACTATATGCTGAAATTCGTGAGAGCTCAGAAGTACAGTTTTGAAGTGTGGGGTTAGCACAGCTACGCAGTGTTTCCGTTACAGACATCCCAGTGGTTTTGAGCAGTATGAGGTGAAGTTGCTCTGCGAGAGATCTTGTGGTGTGTTATTTACTCTTTAAAATGCTTGTGATTTTAATCATATGATGTAATTAAGAAACAGACAAATTGAGGCTGTCTGATGTTCCTGGCAGTGTCATTTTCAGATCAACTTGTCTTACTCTGCAGTATGCTTCAAAATAGTACCCCAGGCCAAATGCCACAGCTCTTTACTAGAGGAAGCTTTTCTTAAGTCTAAGTAGTAGCTTCACTTGAATAAACACATTGGAATTTGATCATGAGTTAATTAATCATAGTTACCATTATATACAATATCTTTAAACAAGTTTAGAATAAGTTAGGAGGTATGGGTCTGAAAAAAATCGTAGTAAGATAAAAACCCTTCATGTTCATCTGTATATGCACTGTTGAGATTGAAAAGTTGGTACAGACAACACCAGGAGGGATATGTTGTGTAGAAAATTCTCTGTACAGTAAAAATCCCAGGAAAGAAGTGCCCAAGCACCAAAAGCTCCTGTGGACTGAGGCTGGCTTTTCTGGAGCTAGACCCAGTCCATGATTCATCCTTAATTGAAAGTAATTTGTTACATAATTAGATGATGGTAAAAAGAAAGCTGGGAATGCACTTGTATGTTAAGGTAATTTTCCTGTATTATAAAAATTTGCTATCTGAGATTAAGCCTCTAGTTCTATGCATAAACTTAGAGAAATAAATAAAGCTGTAAGTATATGGTTAGTGCAAGACCAAGCTTATAATTGTGGAGCACGAGTGTTTTCTGTTTAGTAATTGCGGGACATACAAAAAACTGCAATTTCTTTTTTTTTTTTTTTTTTTCCTGACAAGGTTTTGTTCCTGTGAAATTAAATCTTAATGTTTCCTGTGCTGGATCTGAAGACTGTGGTTTCGTTTGGTTCACTACCAGTTTTTTGCTTTTTTCATAATGCTTGAAAACACAAAGCAGGAATGTGCGAGTTAAATGAATCTGCATACATTTCAATAAACAGGGGTTTAATTTCAAACCCTGACGTTTTTAGGGTTTTATTTTCTTATATTGTTACCTATGTTTCCAAACTGCGTGCATCATTCTATATATGCTGTAGTGGAACAGGGTAGAAGTTGCTTCTAGATGATTGCATTTTGGTAGTAGATCCCTTGTATTGCTCCTTAAGGAAAGATATGTTATCCAATGTGGGGTTTGGGGGTTTTTGTTTGTGTTTTTTTGTTTGTTTGTTTTTAAACTAGAGTTGCCATGATTAGAATTTATGGCACTGGAGTCATTTCAGTTACAAAGGATAAAGGACTAAATTGTCTTTTACCTCTTGAGACAGTGGTCTCTGCAGGTCAGAGCAGAGGTCATTGCCAGGTTGCTGTGAGGAAGCTCACATTATTGTCATTAACAGCATATCTAGCCTGTGGGGGGAAAAAAAGGCCTTCAGACTAAGAGCTTTCCTTTCATCAGTGTATTTCAGGATGATTCTCAGTGTTTTGGCTATGTCCTCAAATTTTAAAGGCTTATAAGATCTGTGCCCGTCAGGAACACTTTGATAAGGTTTGATAATTTCAGTGAAAGAAAGCAATGTGCATTTGTTGCTCTTGCTGCATTTTAACGCTAGTCTAGAGAATATTTCTGTTCTGCTAGAGAAGTTCATGGTCCAAATGGTCTCAATATGAAAACCTTTTAGATGCAGTAAAGGTCTGAAAGACATTTAATCTGCATGTTAAGATTGTCTCTTCACATAATTTGATTCGGTAATTTCCACATTGTGGATGCTTTGTTTGGAGACACTGTCGGTTATCCACGTCATCCTTAAGGGCCATGGGACTGACTCTGCTAGTACTTGATTGTGCGATACTTCTATTAAAGCAAGTAATCTGTGGATTGAGAGCACTATTTCATTACAAAGACTGTGTCAATGAGGAATGCTAATGGGTGGCATGTTTACAGAACTGGGTCGTTACACAGGCTTGTAAATCCTTTTTCTAATATGTAGTGGTGTCTTGTTCAACTGATGAGTAAGTTTTCAAAGAATCTGAAGATCTGTCTCTGTGATTGGTTTTTTCTAGAGGGTCGAGTTGACATGAGCATCTTTAAACAGGTGCTTGCAATCAGTTAGGGACTCAAATAACTACTCTGAATAATTCTTACTGAAGTCAGTGGGGAATGCACTTGTGTATAGGGAGTAAATGCCCATTAAAGCCTAAAAAGATGTTATGACTATTTAAACACAAAGCATGATGCAATGGTAAAACAGAAAATCCATCCTTAGCACAGCATTCCTGCTGTGCCTAGGTATTGCAGGTAGCACGGGCAGTGAGGTTACTGATGCTAGCACACAGCTCTGAGCAGACTGGAGTTTTATTCCTTTAACCTTTGATGAAAGCAATATTGGGATGATGAAGGGCAAATATTGCAGTCCCACTTATAAATTCCCTTGCTAATATGGAAATAAAGAAGACTCTTATTACTGTGCCTGAATTGTGACAAAGACAGCTATAAGTAAAAAGGCAAACAAACAATAAAAGCTATTTTGAGGATGGAGAAAGTTAATTTTGTCTGGTTTTTTTAAGAGAAATCTGTTTGTTCTCATGAATTTCTAATTACTATGCCACTTTTTTTTTTGAGCTAAGTATATGTTATGTGTTTCTTAAATGAGGCTTGAAGTCTGATTTTCTGTGTTTATATACAGAATAGCTAACATTAGAGAAGGAAGGAAGGAAAAAAGAACAAAATCCTCATATGTAATTGGTACGACTGAATGACAAATAGTTTATTTTTAATTAGTTTAATCTTTCTTCTCCCTGTCTTTGAAGTTGTAAAGAAAACAACAAACTTGTTTAAAAGCAACATAAATGGCTGGCTGTTTCAAAGGGGACTTGCTGGCTACTAGATAGTAAACAGGTAATTTGTGAAAGAAATGTTACCTTCTTTGATTGAGATGCTTGCCAGTTTGTGTTTTGAGATTAATAATAGATCAGACACTTGCACATTAAAAAGGAAGCAAACATAGAGACGAGGAGGAAAAAGAATTTGATGTTTTTAGTGGACTTCACATGATTAAGCGAGTTCTCCACGGTAATATGTAGGTGAGGCAGATGGAGGCAAAGTTGGATTTGCCCAAATGTGCATGTGGCACCACTTAACACCTCTCTTGATTTCCTTATGCTAAACAAAGACAAAACAAGTGCTTATACCAAGCTGGCACCCTGTCAGGGGGCTATCTGTATAAAGTTTCCTGCTGTCAGGTTAATAAATTTTTTAAAAATATCCAAAGGCAGAGGTAGCTGTAGGAAGCTCATAGTAACAGTTGCCATTCTCCTGTGGATCATTTTTCTCTTTAATATCCTATGTAGTGCTTGGTTTTCCTTGTGTTTTCTTCCTGGGTTTTGTTCTTTCTGACATTTGTGGGTTCTTCTTTGTTTTAATTCCTTTTCCTTGCTAAGCTGTTTCTTCTGTTGCATCCATCGCCTGTGGTCCCTTTTTGGGGGGAGAGATGGTCAAAGGATGGAAAGATCAGATTTATGGCTTTTTATACTTCAGTATATTAATGTTTCTTCCATTAATGGTTTATTTTTTGACTTTTCATGTGACTACCATTAGTACTACGAAAATAACATTATTTGGCTAGTTACAAAATAATTTCTGATGAGCTCAGTCTTAGAAGTTAAATTAAAATGACAACTAAATGAGAAAATTAATGGTGAACCAGGTGCAAAAGCAAAATAAAATTAAATGTGTCATAATCTGTGGGCTTCAGCATGAATTTTGTCATTGAAATGGTTTGATATTTGTTAGTGTGAAGTCTCATTTTTCTCTTTCTTCACCATATAAAAATCAAAATCAATATCAGTATGAAACAAAGGAAGATTTGTATTGTGACATGTGCTGCTTTATGTTGTGATACTGCTTTGATGCTCTTAGAAGCAGGGGTAAGCCCTTTTACTTCGAAAGCAGAGGTCATCTAGAGAAGAATAGTACCTCATCCTGGCTTGCTAAATAAAACCTGCTGTCTTCAGAGACCAAAATTGGGTTTATTCTCTACATATTCCAGGGATATCTACATTTACCAAATCAATGCACAACCCACACCCCTGCCACTCTGAAACATGTTTGTTTAACACTGTACTACTGCTTGTCTTCCTAAAAGTAGTTTGGATTTCTGTTTTTATTCTAGAATATAAAAGTAGAGTTGTTGGGAGAGTGGGAAGTTTTTATTTTTGTCAGACATCTTTTCTTTTCAGAAAGGTAAACTATCATTTTAATTTCCTGAAGGAAAATCTTATGTTTCAGAAAACAAAGCAATCACACTACTTGAAAGTGATTACAGATGTTAAATATATATATTTATATATCACCAGCCTCTGTGAATAGAATATGGTGTAAATTATTTTAATGCAAGAAAAAAAAAAAAAAAAGAAATCAGAGTCTTGAACCATTTCTGCGTTACTCTGAAGATTCAAATGTTACACAGATAAGACGTAAAGATTTTTCCTATTTTAAGAACAGTATTTGCTACAGCAGTCTATCATTAGATTATTTCTTAGAAAACAAGCATGGATTTTATAGAAGCAGACTAATACTAGGTTTTAAAAACAGATTTGTGCTCTTCAGTTTGAATGGTGGTTGTATGGTTTGTTGACCATTAGAGATTCTATTAAGTCATTTTAATTTCCTAGCTCAGTCTCCTATCTGACACAGTCCTGCTTCTTAAAATCTTCTTTTTAAATTTAAAGTTGAATTAAGAATTATTAGCAGTCAATTGCATTCCAGCAGAAGATAAAGGAATTTTTCTCCCAGACAGCACTGGACATGGCCTAGCCAGTTACTCTCACCACAAATGCTGAGGCTTGTAGAATAGAGGGTCAGTAAAATCAAAAGTGCCGCTTTTTCTTTCTGCCTCTTCATCCTTACAGCCAGTTTTGGAGCCACTACTCTCTCTCCTGCTGCTCCTTGGTGTGTGCACGCAGCTGGAAGTACGTACAGCTGTGCATGGGCAATTGTTGCTCAGGTCTACTCAGAAGCATTTTACCTCCATCTGTCGAAGTCCACTTTAGGTTTCAATGCTTTTGTTTGAAGCTTAGTGTTTTGGGAGAGCTTGTTCCTCGAAGAGGAGGACCTAAACCCTGTGTTTAATCAAGAAGCCAGAATTGCTTTGTAGTAAATATACCTTAAGGCATATGTTAATATATTGTGCTATTAAGTACATGTAATTATTTCTTGAGATAGCGCAATATTAGCTGGAAAGGAAGAAGATCATTTGAATTCAGTTTGATCTCTTGAGCAAATACCATATGGGGCAGCTTTTATATTTTCTTTTGCATACAATTAGGATTTATTCTCATGGTGTAGAGGTGTTGCAATTGCTCAGCAATTAGAATAAACTTGAGGCCAGATTCTGACAGGTCTCGGGTGATTGTCCGTGACATATGCATGAAGACTATAGATTCCAGTGGGTTATTCATCCTATCAATACTTGTAGGCTGGTCTGTGGCTTCCACCTCTCCAACATGGTCATTGCTCCACAACTTCCTATGTTCTGGAGCTAAAATCATCTAAGGTAACGTGCTGACTGGAAGGAGCAGCCACTCTATGCTGCCATTATATTTAACAAAAGGTGAATTATTGAACCAGTCCCAGGGTCACTGGTTGTTTCTGCTGTCTTGTGCAGGTACATGTATGTATTCCAAAGGCTCTGTGACTCCACCTCCGCTGCTCTGGGGAGACGGGCAGTATAGCTGGGGCAGGGATGGCATCAGACCTGCTGTGGGCAGAAGACAGTGTGTTGGAACTGCTGTAGAGCTTCCATAATAGTGGAGAAGTTTTTAGGGGGTGTTTGTGGGATGGGTAGATCTGATTATCATAATTAGTTATTCAGAAATAATTAAGGACCATAAATGACAGTTATTATTGAAACAAAAGCATGACTAGAAAAATCAGTAGTGATTAAAATAGGGAGGGAAAAGAAATTAAGTAGATACATATAAGCTTAAAGGTGATGGTAAATGTACAGGCTTGATATTTCTCCTCCTTTCTTATGCTTTCTTGCCTGAAATCATAAATATTTGGGACTGAAAGCCACAAATCTCTCCGAAGGAAAAATAAAATTTACAACTTAAAGCACAAAATGAAAATATTTCAAAAATATCTTTTCTACTAATTGACTATACTTTAAGCACAGTAAACTTAATTATAATATCAAGCAAGAAGAGCATCTGTAAAAGTCATTTGAGTTGTGGGGTTTTTTTCCCTAGTATGAAGAGTGTGTAGGAAACTTGCGTGGCTCCATTGCTGGGGTTTGATGCATTGCTTTCAGTCTCCTTATTTTAACTGCATGGATACAGCACAGTGAACCTTCTCATAACAGTTGCTGACAAGAGGAGAAAAAAAAAAAATCTTTCAATCAGCTGGTCCTGCTCACTGTCCCCCAGCCCCCACATCTCTTTGCTTTTATGAGGCAATGAATAAAAGAAGAATCAGATGATGCAGAGGTTTACTCAGATTAGATGTCCGAGTCAATGAGCAACTTTGGATTTGCGGGACTCTGGCTGGTGACCCTGGACCTCAAAGGGATTGAGCTTGGGGGCTGAGTGGTTCTCGCATTGATGTTACCTCCTCATTTGTGTAAAATGATAGCTGGTGTATTTTGAATAACACTTAACATATTTCAAGCTTGCATGTGGCAGCAGACCCCTGCCTGATGTAAAAGCTGGCGTGCTTTTGCCGTGTTGCAAGACATGGCACATCCCCTGGCAGTGGGGCTGTACTGGAAGGGAGACTGAGGGGTGGAGGGAGGGAATTGCTTTGCATTGTCTGAAAACTCGGGAGCAAAACATTCATGCTTATCTGAAAGAGCAGAATTAGGCCCTTGCTTGCAATGATTAAAAAAAATAAAATGAAAATTAAATCTCTAGGTTCTGGTCAGGTTTTCAGTTATTTTAATAAATAAAATGGGTTTATTTTCTCTTTTCTGTGGGTTCGTATAGTAGCTGTATTTCAACCCAGACTAAAACAGTTCAAAAAAAAAAAAAAAAAAGGGAGAGGGGTGGTGGGGGGAGGGGTCCCTAAAAGACAGCTCACTGCTGACTGTTTTATTTTGTTTATATCTGATATTTCTTATGGTATTCAGATGGTTGTAATAGACTAGCACAAGAGCTCCATGTCTTGTCATCTGTACTGTATCAATACGTTTTTATAATGATACAATAACCTGAACCCTGTAACAGTTTATGATCCATTTGAGAATTCTTATGGATTCTCAGAGTGACGGAGACCTGAAAAAAGAACTTGACTGCTTTCGCAAAACTGGTGCTGTGACAGGAAAAACTAGTGCGCCTGTGATTTAGTTGCTAAGGAATCATATTGATCTGATTCGTCATTAAACTTTTAAGTTTGGGGGGGGGGAAAAAAAAAAGAAGCCAAGCTGGTTGAAGGTGGAAAAAACAGTGATGTGATTGCGAGGGTCTGCGATACAGGTAAACTGTGCCATACTACTGCTGATATTGATTTGTTATGATTTATAAATATGATTTTATGCATTACCCATGTACTGTATCTATAATAGTGCTTTTTTTAGGGCAGAAGAAAATTGCTTCTCACTCTTTATTTTTCATTGACTATTTTTAGTCAATGATAAATAAAGAACTTTAACAGCAGTCTGAATACAGGAAAGACAGGACTTTAAAACAGAAACGTAGCAGTAATGAATAACCACAGAGTGAGCTACACGCGCCCAGCCATCTTAACATTTGTAATGGTGCTAATTTCCTACTGCGTTTTAAAATATGCTTCCACATGAGCTCTCAAAACCCATAAAAGCTTGGCATGTAAAGTAAATTGTTTGTCACTTGCTGACGACCTGCCATATTTATTGTCAGGAGAAATGGACATTAGTTGCAAAAGCAGTTGTTAAAGGCCAAACAATTTTTAAAGATGGCAAAGATGTGCAAGGGCTTTCCTTTTTCTAACAATGAGCCACCCCTTCAGACATCAAAAGACAAGATAATAAGACACTTCAAGCACAATTCAAGATTATATTCAACATCTAAAGGCTCATCTCTTGTCAGTTTGCATTTACTCTCCCAGGGATGTGATGCTTCTATCATCATTCTGTCAAGAGGAGTCTGGCAGAAGCGATGAGGGCCCCTCATTTCACACACTTAGTGTTTTTTATCAAATAGCCCACGCTCATTCTGATTCAGCCAAAATGGAGGGATAATTTGAAGAAGGTCATGCACAAGTACAAAAATCTTGTGCTGATTTGTGTGATTAGAAGGCATTAAAATTGCACGTTTATGTTAGTTCTGAGATATTTTGTCAGTTTATTTAGTAATATACTGTTGAAGCATTAAAAATGTTTTTCAAGAAAAAAAAGGAAATTTGCTTAAAACACACACTTTGTTATTTAGGAAATACTTTGAACAGTGAGCTATTCTAAATGGTATTATTTTAATATAAGCTTAAAATATATTTGTCTTCCCTTTCTCCTTTGAGAGTGGGATGTTCAAGAGGTCCAGGAATGAAATCTTGGCCCACTTGGACTCATCAGGATTTCACACACTGGTGAATTCATCCTTGGAAGTCTTGTTTGGGTAATGATTTAGGAGGCTGGGTAAGGATTTATAACGCTGAATTCAGCATGATATCAATATAAAGGTAGTCATTTTAACAGCTGATGTAGGCATGCTGGAGTACAGACTAAAATAGTCCAGTGCCAGTATGATTACCTAGAGGTGACATCTTTTAAATTATATCACACGAGACCTTTTATTTGGTACATGAGTGTTCTCTTCCCTAATTGTATCCCAGTTTTCTGTGGTCAGCTGTTGGGACTGTGTTCTTCTGGAATTCAGAGTTTTGAGAATTGAGTTGTGCTACCTGAGGACATATTTCCAATCTCTTCCTTCCCCTTTTCATTATGCAAACTTGTCATATGGCACTATATGTGCTATTCACAATATCTTTTCCAGTGAATTGGGGGGTGGTTGTTCTGTGTTTTTTTGAGTCATAAAGGCAGTAGGGGGACATTATCACAGAAGTAGTTCTTTTAATTGTTGTTTTCATAGGGCTTAGCTTAATGACAGAGGTACTAATTACTAGACACAGCATTTGAGAAGCAATTTTATTAATCCTAGTAAATTAATTTGGTGTGACTGTTCAAAAGTAAACCATAATAACGTCTGTAAAGCAGTGGTCACCAAACTTTAAATTGTAACCCTCTATCAGTAACAAACTTTTGAGCATGCATCCTTAATATATGTATATTTATTTATAATTTATACATATGTCTTACTGTAGTACTGTGTACATCATAAAGTACACACACAATAGATATTAAAGGATGAGATGAAGTAATTTAAAAAAAAATTTCTCTAAATCTTATTGAGGTACCAAAAAAAAAAAAATTCTTCCTGCACCCCAGTGAATTGTCTTGCACTCCCCTTGGGGTATGCACACCTCATGTGGGAAAACACTGCTGTAGAGGACCAAGAACTGAAGTTATGGAAAGTAAATTGCCTGTCTGTCTAGGCATCCTGTACTCAAAATCTTCACTGATGGGTGGGCCAAAAGCTCTATTTATTTTTGCATGTGCTGTTGTACCAAATTTGATGTGGGCCCTCCAAAAATGAGGGAGAGTAGAATTTAGCTCTTTGCCATTTCAACTGCCTAAGTAAAATGAAGGCATGATAAGGATATTGAATCTGCTTAAAATGTACAGTAACTTTGCTTGTACAGGCTTCTGTTTTTTCAAGAAATTAAGACTGGTGCTTTAGCAAGCTGTTTTTGGCATCTCTATTAGATATGAATGAAACTTTTCTGGGGATTTGTTTTGTGTTAGGTATTATTTCCATGTCATCTGCATCTTGCCATGTCTTTTCTTGGCAGTACACAGCTCCTTTTGCTAACAAGGAATATGAGGATCTGTCAGGGAGAGGTACAGAAAGGTTGGATGGAGTAAAACTATCTTCGTAATTTCTGACTACTTTAGTTTAAGCAACAAAAATCAAAAGACCTGATTGTGATATCAGTGTATTTTGTGCACAAAGTAGGGTCTAGTATACAAAACCATACACGGGCCATGTAACACAGGGGGACCAGGCACTTTCATCTCCTATTGAAACCAATAGGTTGTGAAGCTGTTTAACCCCTCTTAAAAAGGAACTACTGTTGAGGGACTCAGCTGGAGCTGCACTGAATTTTGAATTTGGAATTTATCAGTTCTGATAGGAAGGAACTGTGAAGGAATGTGCTTTTGGCCTTGTGGGGGGAAAAAAATAATAAAAATCCCTCTGCTCTATGGCTTGCCTTTGCACAACACTGAAGAAAAGGTAACCTGCAATCACGGTGTGTTCCAAGGGGTTTCACCGGACGAGGAACCGCAAGGGAATTGGGAAGCTGTGAACAAATTGTCAAAAAGACAGATGGAATCACTGACTGACCTACTGGTAAGATACGCTAACAACTTCCACCTCAGTGGTACGGTATTTATGCTGCAGTGCAGAGTGACTTCTCAAAGGAATTCACTCTCCTACACATGTAAATGCCTTTGTGTATATATCAGTGTAGTGTGCAGTACTTCCAGGGCACTTGTAAGAAGTGAGTGTGCATTTAAACAGCTGCAGATGTTTAAACTGCCAGACTGTTACATCCAGAATACACAGCATTTTTTACTCTCACTGAAAAGGCTTTCCTACTTTATTCATAAGGCCTATCTGTATTCAGAAATTTGGCTCCTTGCTGCTGAATTATTCTGAAGGAGAACTTGCGGCTCTTTCACATCAATGTGATTCTCTGTGCATCCACTTCTGCTCTGCTCTACACTGTCCACTAGAAAACCAGCATCCTTTGAGATGAAGTGGGAAGACAGAGATGCTTCCTTTGCAGGGTGCTCACTGTCAAAACATTGAGTGACAAAAATTGAAAGACAAATATGACCAAAACACTTAGTTGTGCAAGATCCATAGTACCACTGGAGAGGGCAAGTGGTTTCTCTGAAATGCTTATATCCTGAACAGAATTTGTTTTCTAGGTCAGGATCTACCCGGTAAGTTTTTACTGGGTCTGTGGACCCACTCAGGCCAGTTTCATACTCATCTCTTTCAGTAGAAGCATATGGACTCATATTGGCTCTGGTTGCTATGTCTGAATCACCGTCTTGGTCAAGTTCCTCCCAGATACTTACGTTCATTAAAGAACAGATCCCCAGATGCTGTAGTGTGGGGAGAGGACTGAGTAGTGACTACAGAGTTACAGGACTCTCAGTATAAATTCAGCTATGCTTGAATCTGTCTTAGCTTGCTTGTCTGTCTACATTGCTTGTCTATTCCTTGGAACTCTATGATGCTTCTTCCCTCATGCTTGGGAATGTTGTCCTGGCAGCCCCCTTCTAAAGCATGAACATGTAGAAAACAAGTGCTAGTAATAAGTGCAGTTAAAGGTCTGTAAATTGTTTTCCTTCTGCTCTCAGACCCCAAACTGTGGGAGTTGTAGGGATACGCTCAGGGAAGCTAATGCAGATGCTCACTGCCAGCAAAAATATTGAGTGTCCCAGTGTTGTTCAAAAAGTGTGTAGCTATTGTGCAGTTCATTGGAAGCATTCACAGTAGGATCCAGAAAATGAAAATTAATTCCATAAATAAAGATAGAGGAGACACTATGTTTAAAGCATTATGGATAAGTTTTATCTTCCTACCTATCTTCCCTCAAGTATCAGGGATAGGTTGCAACTTCTGCTAAAGTAATTATATTGATTTGCCCTGTGCTATGCATCTAGCTGCTTCTGAGCCACTCTGAGCTGTTCTGGCAACAGTTGCCTGGTGCTTTAGAGAGAGCATCATGTGAGAGGCAGAAAGTTCATATTCAAAGTTGTGAGAAGGAGGACTGCAGTTTTTTTGTGCATGAGTATAGTGTTTCTAAAGCGTAAACATTAAAACCTGAAGTTTTATTAATAAATCGCAACCAAACTGAAAAAGCTGGACTGGCAAATCTGACATTAGTTGTGCATTTTCAATGTACACGAAGGCATCTTTTCTCCCAAATGCCACACTAATATGCAAAGAGGCTGGGAGGAGCATGCACATATGTAAAGTAAGTGTCTATTTAAACTCCTGCACAATGACACTTTGAGTAGTTCCATATGCTTCTGGGGTTTTGTTTGTATCAGTTGACTGTGCATTGTTTTCATGGGTAAGTGGAAGTGAATAAGCATGCATAAATGTGTTTCTGAGGATACAATTCAACCTTTTTGTGTTACCGTGCAACTGCACATTTTTAAACTGTGTTTCTGACAGTGGCATCTCCTCTTAGAAAATTCCTGCCCAATAAACAGCTCATTAAAACCTCAATAAAACTCTGCTAAACAAACACTGGATAGCAGGAGATAGCAATTGCTGACAAGCACCACATGTATGTGGACAAAAAGTTACACTTATCCAGTTTTGTGAATGCTTTTGTGGGTTTTCTTTTGAAGGGGAGCTATTGTTCAGGCCTAGTAGAATTATGAAATCATTGAACTACCTGCTAAATAATGAAACCTGTAGCTATGAAGTAAATGTTTTGCATTTTAAAAATCATTACCATATTTCTTAAGTATGTCTCGCCCTTTTCCCTAAAAAGATTTTCACCAGCTCTTTCTTCTGAGGCAGGAACATGCAGTGGCAAACTAAAAAAGCAACAGGAACTAGTTTTGCAAAGCCTTCTGTCACTGCATCTTTTGGTCCCTAAAAGCCAGGCTCTGACACCACAATTGAAGCCACGAAAGCCACAGGCACACAACTGTTAAGTTTCAGTGAGGAAGCTTAGCAGGTCTGAATGTAGGAAAATACATGTGCCTATACAATATCAGGTGTTGAAGGTGGTTGTCTCACTTGTACTTTGTCAGTTGTGAATAATACCAGTGAATGATGGAATTACTTGGCAATATTGCATTTCTGCAATGTTGTTTGGGTTTTTTTGTGTGTGTAGAAAGACATACCACAATATCTGGAAGATGGGAAAGGTGCTTTTTTGAAGGTGGCCAGTCCACATGGAATGTGTTTGATGCAATAGATTCTGCAGGTTTCAAGAGTGTATTCCAATCCAGAAGTCACTTCAGAAAGCACCCTCCCCAATTAAATGGTCCAGAATATGTTACAATGAAGTCAGTTAAAATTCAGTAAAAAGTGACACTGGATACACGGTTTAAAATGTCAGTATGTAAGAAGTAAAGGCTTAAGAGGTAGCAGCTACAATTGATCAGACAAAACAAAGCCTCCTTAATATAGTTACTACTATTTCTTGGATTGTTTTTTGATTAGAGGGGCTTTTTGGTTCCAACTTGAATTAGAGGGAGACACATGAATGCCTAGAGACTGGCTGTCTCAGCTCAGCTGCTGGTATAAAGTAATGGTACGATGTACTGTGCTCATTTATCACGCTTTGTTTTCTATAATGTAGTTTTAGTTGAAATCATATTCATGCATTTTAGACGAAGCAGAGATGAAAACCACCGTCAACATAAGGTGATTGTCACAGCAATGCTATATGGCATTTTTAAATAGGATCTTAATAAAATCAAATTCAGTAATGTGAAATGCTAAAACACCTCTCAATTTGCTTAGCTGCAGTTCATGAAAACTCCTATTTTATGCTGTGTGATGGGAACACATGGCCTGGAAGTTGAATAGAGAGGAGTTTTGCTGTAAGGACATGATGAACTGTCAAGGGAAATTAAGGGAGGCTTGCCTAGGATGGTGTCAACATATAATAACTCAGGAAAGGTGTTGTGATCATCCTACCAGGTCCTGATCTGGGCACCAACCAGCACCTTCAATTCTGGTATGAAGTGCAAGGTAGCTGAATGAAACCCACAGAAGGATTTGGCTTATCTGGAGACTGTGTGTCTAGTAAAGCACAGTGGCTATACAGCTGAAGAAGTATTTACAACCTTTAAAACCATATTGTTCTTTGGGATGTGATCTTTCCCTAGGGAGAATCAGGACTGGGGAGGATTCCAGGGAAAACCTATGGACTGATATTCTTCTCCTTGGTTTGTTTATCTGTATAGGATAGAATTAGCTCCTTTTGCTAGAAGGAATATTTATTTATATCAATTTAATAGCAATCGTGTGTATCTAGGCTGTATTCCTATGACACAAGAGCTAATTTCTAACCTCATTAAGGTCACTTACACCCAAAGTCAGTGTGTCTAAAACGCTATCTTGGCAGATGGGAATGTGTTATGCCTGCTTAACACAGGTCTACCCATGGTGCAATGCAGGAAAGACTTTTCTACTTTGGGATTATATTTTTATCTCAAATGCAGCACAGCAATATAAAACCCATAAACCCATTTATTTTTTATAATCATGTATTGCTGTAAGTCACAGTTTTAGCTGACATTCCCTACTCTTTATTGACCTGTTTTGTGAGATTTTGTAAACCAGCTAATAAACCTTTGCTCTTGCTACTGTTAAGTTTAATACAGTACATTACATTCACAGCTGAAATAAAAACTCCGGTTTAGATAATTAAAAATTGTTCAAAATGTGTTAACAATAAACACTTTGATATTTCTTCAGAAATATACTTTTATGTAACATCCTTCTCAACACAGGACATTTTCTCTGATTCATCTTCAGTGTCACCTTTTAAAGCACATATTTCTGAGTTTGGATTTAAGTTGTGTCTCGGGCAGTGACAATTCCACTTTCCTATAACTGAGAGGTAAAAAGTGTATGTTGTGACAGTAGCTTGGTCTTTAGGAGCTGCATCAGAGTCTATGGTGGTGGAGGCTGCTTGGGAAAGTACTGATGTACTGCAGTAGATGCAGTACCCCTACTAGCTCATGGTCTTTGGAGAGTAAGATGGCAATTTAGACTCTAGATACTGGGCTTTGTGGACATTGAGTCTTTTTGTTAGCCTAGACTATGGTGTCACTCTAATTGTGATGGTCAGTCCAGTGCACGTATCAATGAAAGATTCTCTCGACCAACTTGCTGGGTGTCAGTTGGCTGAGAAGAACCTCTACTGTAGATGGTTTTGTGATTGGAACTGTGTTGCTGAAGGGAAGTGTTTGTAAAGGAGTAATGGCATGTGTTGTCTCTGGGAAGGTGGGTTGGAATACAGCAGTGGGGTACAGCTGTTAGTATAGTATTGAGATGAGTTTTAGGCTTCCCATTGGAGTTGCCTACTGCAGACAGGAGAGTAAGAATGATTTGGGAGGACTAGAGACCTTTGTCAGGACTTTACTCATCATGTCCTGTCAGGGAGCAGTGAGGCTGGCTGTTCTCTGAGAGAAGGTAAACCAGAAGGGGAGGGTGACTCTCACTGATAGGGTCCAATGGGGTCTGAAACCAGGTCTGAGGCCTACCTAGGCCCATATGGAAATGGGGCCAAAGACAGGACTAGAGAATATCCTCCGATGTACATATAAGAGTTTGGCTCAGGAGGAAAACAACCTACAGATCCAAGGCTCATCCAGGAGGAAGGGCCAGAGACAGGGCTGGAGGCTGGTATGGTTAAAATGCCACTCGTGGAAGAGTTGAATGCTCAGAAGTCCCTGAGGGTCCCTGAGGAGGATGTGTTAGAGATGGCACCAGGTCATCATGTTGGGGACATTGAGGCCTGTTGGTGCACTCATGACCCTGGCACTACTATTACCTCACTGGCAGCTAGAGCTGATTTTTTTTGAAGTGTCTTTGTAACTCTGCAGTAGGCATCTTAACAGGAACCCTGTAACAGAGTGTATCTAATACAGGCAGCTAAGACATCAGTGGGGCCAGTTTTGTTGCTCTACTCAGACCAGTGGTGTTCATCAGTGATGTACGCGAAGGTTATTCCAGCCAGGGGATGATTCTATTTTTTACAGTCTCTGTCACCCAGATTTAAGGGAAGATGCTGCATGAACTTTCCCATACTGGTTAATTCTATGAAGTTTGGTGTGTGGAAGGGTTTTTTTCTCCCACAACCTCAAGCAATGGGGAAAGCTGCCTTCTCAGATCCTCATTTGCCAGCCTTATGAGCCTGTGAAAACTGATTGTGCTGTCTGTGTTAGGACCTTGTATAACAAACAGGTCTTACAGGTGTGAGTGAAGGCTTCCTAGCTTCTGTAATGAACAGGTTTTTACCCTGGCAAAACTTTCTAATGCTTATTTTCAATTAAAATAAGAATGAACTGTGGATAGGAAAAACATTTTTGCTCCCAAAGTTTAATGATGACCTTCATACTCTGAGTTTTCCTGATCTTTGGAGCTTTTGTGGAAGGCCCTTCAAGCCTATCTCAGAAGAAAATTTTCAATAGACAAGCTTCAATCTCTCCAAGGTTCTCTGCTGGTGGTGACCGTGGAACACTATGCTGCTACCTCTGATTATTTCTTCTGTGTGTTAAACCCGGGTTGTATTTTATGGCTATTGTCCTTTTAACTAAAGTAGTTAGGAAAACATCTTCTATTTGTAGCACATTCAGGTTGATACCGCTCTGGTGATAACTGGCTATTGCGAGTTAGTGTTGACTGTCAAAGGAATGAATTTTATGCTCAAGGAATATTAATGTGAGGTGCTCATGCATAAGAAAAGAAGTTAGTTGGAATTTACATAACACTTCCTGCACCTGCTTGAATGAACTGTTAGATTATTGTGCCAGGCTGCTGCAGTTCAAACGCTTCAGCTTCTGCCATTCTCAATGGATTAGTAAAAATAATTGTGTGGTTTGACAGAGGAATTTATATTGTGTTTGAGAGTCTTTGAGCAAACACTAGAGAGTGAAAAATACATTATAGACCTGGTGAGCCATGCTGTGGGAAATGTAAACGAAAGCAGTGATATATCTTTAGGAGTTGTTTCCCTTTTATTACTTGTGAAACACTTAACATTTTAATTAATTGTGAATAAGTAAGATCTGTGGTATAAACTGATGAGTTAAGTTTATTAAACTGTAACTATCATGCAATTATTTACAGAAGAATAAGGGAAATCATTACATTTTCCAGGGATGAAGTTAAATTTGATCTCTGAGGACATGCTCAAAAGGCAGCTTTAATCTCAAATGCTTATGTTTTAAAGACGAGTACGCTGTTTTCCTTATGCATGTCTTGACATGACTCCTCAGACTTTGTGATGAGAGAAAAGTTGCCTCTATTTATTAAGATGGAGACAGTTAAGTCTTCTAATCTCCTTGACTACTTATCTCCTTTGGCCTGCTCCTCCTGTTTAAGAATGCAGTAGTTATTGATACTGTAGATGTTGACTGTTAGATTCCCACAGCTGCACTAACTGTAATAGGAATTGAAACAGAGTTATTATAACCTATACACCCAAGGGTCATATGGAAGAGAGAACAAAATGAGATAGTAAGGGTAAAGCACTTAGTGTACTCTAGGTTTCCTATGTTTAAAAAAAAGAAAAAGGTGTTACGCAGCTCGGAGGTCAAATCCAGGTACCCAGAAGACGATAACAGGCAAAACAGCCTTGTGGTTGAAAGTACAGCTGTAAACTTACTAGCTGAGATTGTGCTGTGAAATACAAGTATTAGTAATTTTAAGAGTTAATTGATTCTTTTTGATTTTTTTTTTTGCTTTTACTTGGTACTATGTTTATTCCAAGGCACTCTCGATTTACACCAGTATTTTAGAATTTAGTAATTGATCCTTTTCCCATTTATAGCATATTCTGTTTCTAACCTTTGAAACTTTTTCTCATCATTTTACCTACAGTGTTCAACACATAGGCCTTGAAAAACCAAGAAAATTAGGAAAAGTTTTCACTTGTTGCTTGTCTATGTTAAATTAACATCAGATTTAATTACTCTTATTATCTGTATCATACTTGACAAACAATTCCACTGGTATTACATGAGGGCACTCACTAATTAAACTAGAAGTAAACCACTTAGGGTGACTCTGGGAGATATTGCAAGCATCCTGGAGAGCAGGCAGGACTTGAAGTGATGTGTCTGGGAGCTGTCTGCTCTGACTCAGTAGATGATGATTACTTCTTTCTTTATGCTGTTAATGAACTTGGTGCTTAGGGGATATGTACCAGGAGCAGTTATGTGTTTATCAAAGAGATGTGTTTTTCATTCTGTTCTAGCACTTATGAGTGCATGTGCTTATCACTTAAAGGCAATTCTTTATCATTAATGTAGTTAATGTTTTGGGGATTTTTTTTTTTTTTGTACTGGAATAGAAACATGATTTGGCCTGTATTCCTAATAAGCTATCAACTTGTAATATTGAGACTTAAGTACTGGAGTTGTATGGCTTAAGTCTTTCTCAAAACCTTAAAAACCTAAACAAACAGAACCCCGAAAACAAAACCAACCCTCCACCTGCCCCCTCCAAATCAAACCCAGCATTGTTTTCAGGTTGTTCAGTATGCAAGATACCTTGCTATGCATTTGTGGTCAATGGCATCAGGACAGCCTGGTGAAGCAGCAGTAACAGAAAGGTGACGTGATTAATCTCTGCAAGCCACTGGTTATTCAAGACAGCAAAAGAGGGAGAGTCATACAAATAGTGCTCTCCACAGCAGCAGCAATGACAGACTTCGACCAGCTTCAGTTGTTAGAGTAGGTTTGTAGGGGATAATTCTCCCATGTCGTGTTGTCATTGGTCTGGGGAACATCAGCAGTTCTCAGCCTTGAAGACTGCATATAATCACAAGGCTAGACCAGCACAGCTCATGATCTGTAACCCACAAACTTGGCAAAAGTCTATCCAGTAGCTCTGCCCTAGGGATTCTGAGCTTCTTACTAAGGAATGGCTGTGGTGGAGAGATGCTGGGTTTCTTTGTATTTTGTTTTTTTCAGAGTAGGGGGAGACCATGCTGATATGTGGTTCTTGGTTCCAGCCAAATTCATCATCAGCATCTGGCCTCTGTCTAGAGCTCAGCTGGTAGAGGGAGCCAGAGGCTAATGCTTAATTTTGCCCAAGATGTTGTGCCTCTGACAGGTAGTAGCTTTTGGCTCCAAGCTCCCTGTTCATCATGAGTGCAGTGGAACGGGTGTATGTGGTTCCCTATTCTTGTGGGTTCTGTCCTCTATACACTGGTGATCCCTATGTCAAAGTTACTGTACACTAAGGGTTAGTCTTTGAGCTCCTTCAGGTTCAAATAAAGCTCCCAGTGTTTTGAGGACTCTCAGCTGATGGAGTTCAAGTCCCTGGGATGGATCCTGAGACTAGAATGCCTACTGGTACCTTCAGATATTCAGCCACATGCTGCTGGAGCCAAGCCCTGACATTATATGGTATAAAACTGTTGTGACTGGCTCAGTTTAAGGAAACTAACAAACTAAACTGTATGTAGACTTCAGAACCCCTTATGCTGCAGAGCATGCACAGTTACTGTTTTAATAAATTCTTTCCTGATTTAAGATTAGAGGTTTGGTGGTTTGTAAATTAATTATTAGCTTATGTTGCTTTATAAAAAAAACACTTGGTTTAATAAGTCTTCTCTCTAGCAGCATTCGCAACATCTGAAATTTACCTTCTCATGAGTGGTGTTATAAATACATATGGTGAGAGACACACGCTATAGCAGTTTTATGGCTATGTAAACAAACCTCTTTTGTCAGAATTCAGTCATCTTTTAACAGCTGGGAGGTGATGCTTCTAGTGATGGTGATCACCTTCCAGATGATAGTACCTACTTATCCATCTCACAGTAATTTAAAGAGGAGCCACAGCTCATCCATCTTTTTCAAAGAGTTACAATGAATATTTGACTGTAAGATTTTAGCATTTACCCTTCATGGGTCAGTGGATAGGTTAGTCTTAAAGCATCTTTAGGGAGAGATTATTCTAATACAGCCTCTTTGCACACAACATTCTGTACTAGTATTTCATGTTCCTTTTTTAAAAAAATAAACTGAGCATCAGGCTACATTTCCTGATAAACCACATTGAGACATAACATCCCCACAAGTTGGGGATGATATGGACTTTCAGATTAGTGGAAATATTTAATTTAAACCCTTTTGGTGGAAGTAGATATCCATAACAGGCTAATAGGAAGGTACTTTGATAATTATTTTAAGCCAGTGTTTTAAGAGTGTTCATCCTAAAGGCAACCATTTTTATATTCTTTTTGTTGTCTCCTCATTTAATCACAATTTTCATTAATTTGTGATTTGTGTACAGAAGGGTTTACCTTGAAATTTGCAAGTTGTGCAAGTGTAAACTGCAATCTTAATTTAGGATTACTTAGTAAAATGTGTCAGTCATATTTTACAGTCATTGATTTTAATTTTTTTTTACTACAAAGTACAGTTGTTATAAATTTTCATGTAGGCTGCACACTTGTCTTGCCTGATTTGCATCTGCAACATTTGCTATGCTCAGTAGCTCACAATTTTCTAAAGTGGTTCAGGACAGGGACTGAAGAATATCGGATTTAGTTAAAAGTGAAACAGGATTTTTGTTGACAGTGTAAACAAGAGGGCAACCTTTTCTTATCACATTTCCTTGCTCTGTCATTGGAAAGAAAAGTATCTTTTCTTCCCTGCTTTAAGAAACTAATGGAAGTGCTACATAGTAAAATTTTGTGCTTTTATATTTGAAAATGAGGAAGAGTTTACAGGGTTTTGTTGCCTGTTAACTCGTTACTACTAAAACTGCCACGTCTTTAGGAGGATTTGGCCTCCTGCTGGTGTTGGTTTTTTTTTTTTCTCCTAGTGAATACCTGGGCTGACCTTCTCTAAGTTAGTAAAAGGTGAAAGATCTCAACCTCTCCTAGTCATAAATCAAACTTCTAATCTGGACAGGGTGTAAAGCAATGCAATCTCCCCCTCAGCTGGGGGATGTGAAACTGGCTCATTTTGAGATGAATCTTTGAATCTTGATGATGAGACTGGACTCCTTTTTTTTTTTTTTTTTTTTTTTTTTTTGCTACCACCAATTATTTCAGTAGAAGTAGCAAGTGAATTTTGAGTTTGTCTTTTGCCACAGTCTGAAGGCACCTTCTTGCTCACTAAACATGTTACTCTTGTTCTGTGCCCTGTAGTTAAAAACTCAGTGTTGCTCTCAAAACTTGTGGCACTGATCCATGTCAAAGGGGGAAATCTGTAGAATGCCGCTAAAAATTTAAAGGAAGCTTAAAGTGAATTAATATGGAGGAAAAAATAATGTTGTTTATAATCATATTTCATTCAGCTATTTTTAAAATCGGGATGAATTGCCTGAATGTTTCTGGCACTTCCTTGGGAGTACAGCAGAGTTCAGACTCCTGCTGCAGTGCTTAGACCAGGAAGGTTCAGGCAGGGAGGAAGCTGTGTTGTCTGAAGTAAAAATGGAAGCTCTTTATATAAACAAGATACAAGCTAGTAATTAGCTTGCATCCTCTAATTTTTAATGTGTAAAATTTTATTATTTCATTTCAACTCAAAGTAAAATCTCAGATGGTCTGTAGCAGTTGGCTAGCCACAAATCAATACAAAGAGGGGCTTTGGCAGAGGAATGAATGAGCTCCCAGTTTAGGGCAGTTGCTTTGGTGAACAAAATTAATTAGTAACAGAGAGAAAAGATGTTGCCTCAGAGAAGGTCTTTCTGAAGGGTTTGAGAATCCATGGTTCAAGTTGCAGCTTCTTCACACTTTTCACACTTCTTACAATACCTGTGGGCACAGGCCAAGTTTTACAGGTATTAAAATACTGCCCTCTTAGGCATGGCAAGATCTCAGCTGTTTTCTCTAGGAGTGACTTAAAACCAGATTATTCAAAGGTGAGAGCTAGGTATCTAAACACCTATAAGAATCTGGTCCATGAGATTTTTAAAGCTGAACTTCCATTGATTTTTTTCACTGAGTTTTAGGCACTGTGGTCAATTTTGAAAATGGCTATGGAATAGGAATCCTCAAAATAGTTAAATGGGACCAAATAAAAGAAGAAAGTGAAGGGACATAAATTAAGGCAGTTTGATGTGTCTGTACAGACTTTCTCTTAAAGAGTTTCCAAGCACTTCAGCTTAATGCTAGAATCCAAGCACTTAAAAAATATGCCGTATCCTTGCTTTACCTAGATTCCCTCTGTATAAAGTAGGGATAATAGCTTGTCTCTGTCTCACAGTGATAAAAACAGTAAAAGATTGTAAGCCTTTTTTCCCACTACTACACTAATGGGGACTATATAAACACCTTAGATAGTGGAAAGGTAGGTTGAACTGGCAAAGCTGAGGTCATGAGCAACTAGAGATGAGATGTAGAAAGGGGCAAAGTTGTGTAAGGCCTATGAGGCCTGGTAATAACTTTATATACTGTATTATTTCTAGGAAGGAGAATTTCAGCTTTCACTGACCTTTATTTTGAGCTTTTTTCTTTTCTATTTTATTTACAGTTACACGTACTGACATTTGTACAATTTCACATTTGTCAAAGAAGGAAGTCTGGCAATTTTCTCTTTCAGACTTTGTTTTAAATGGGGTGTGTGTGTGTATGTATGAGATTAGTCTTCTGTTAATGACTCTGGTATGCAATTAGAACTTGCAGCAAGGGTACAGGACTCACTCTTGTAATAGTAATGGGTGTCAAGGTACATGTGTGTTTGACCTGAGTAGAAAATTTAGCTAAGAATGGTTCTGTATGTCATAAGAACTGGAAGGAACTCATATAGTAAGGCTTGCCTGATAATTTTCCACTATAGAAGCATATTTTCAGAAATTAATGACTTTATTAAGCTCCAGTTTGAAGTTTTTAAACTCCAAACTACAATTTTTCAATGCCATATGATTGCCTGAGGGTAATTTTTGCCTTCACTGATGATGATTCAACCATTTCATGAACTAACATCAGGAAAATACGTATTAACCAGTATTGTTACTTTATGGTTTGTATCACATACACTGGAACAAAATTTGGCAGAGCTGATGTCCTCTGAATGCCTCCTTTACAATCTGCCCAAATTTGTCTTTTCTATTATGATTGAGAAATCACATTTTTCACACTCAGCCTCATTAGTCACTGGCAGATAAATTACTGAAGGAGTCTAGTTTACATCCACTAGTGAGATTCATTTCAGGAGTATAGAAAGTGAGCAGGACAACTGCCATTGCTCATCCATGATTTTGTGGTGGCTCTGGCACGAAGTGCTGTCTCTAGAGAGTGGGTTTGGTGAGGGATAGGCTGGGGGAGATAAAAGCAAAGAAACTGGGTGGAAGAGGCTGACCAGTGCTTTGTAATCCCGTCTCCAGTGCCTCAGTTTGGGAGTTTTCTTAGGATATTCAAATCCCATCATTGATGACTTCGGGGTTATGAGATGGCATCTTTAAGGCCTAGATAACAAGGAAATACTAATGTTAAGTTTTTTACATGCTTGATTGCAATCTCATTTTTCTTTTGACCTAGTGATCTGAGTAACGATGTGGCTCTTCACTTTGCTTGAGCACATGGAACACTAAGCATATTTTCATGAGATGTATGAAGGAGGAAAATCGCCTTAGCCCGAGGGTTGTCTGTAAATTTCATCTCCTGTTGTCAGTGGTTGTCTTTACGAAAGCTTATACTTTGGGTAAACATATGTCCTGGTCCTGCTCCTGCTGGAATAGTGGGATTTTACATTACAGTGATAGATAGAGGGGTCAGGCCTAGAAGCTTCTGAACCAAGAGGCCGAAGAAAATTATTCTTCAGAACCTTCCATAATTTTAAAGGTGCTCACTGAGTGATTCACTTTTTCCTTGCCTCAATTTGACACTGAGTTATCTGGCTAAAAACCAATCTTGCAAAAGACCCTTTGGAAGCTGATCCTGCCAGAGGGCGACTGCTTCTTGAGCAGCGCGGAGCCCTCTCACCACAAGGGGAAGGGTTGGGTATTGAAGATATTTGCCTCTCAGCACCTTACATCATTTCACCTAATATGCCTCATCTTACCAGCATGTCAGATCTGTAACTGTCACACTGCAGGCTTGTGGGGTAAACCCCGCCTTATTGCCCTTGGAAAACAGTTCTCTAACTATGACAAAAAAAAAATTGTCCGTATCTGTGTAGGCGTGTATGTGATATGTGCATATGTACATAGACACACCCAGGTGGTAGACTGGCTGATAGCAGGACAATATACTGTTAATAGCACAGGACTTTTAAAGAATGTATAGGGACTATAAATATATATGCAAACATGCATACATACACATACATGCACACAAATATTCCTGTCATCTACAGTGCCTTAAAAAGCAAGACATTTTAGTTTATTCTCTTTACGGAACTTGTTAAAATTGTGTGTTAGTATATCAGTTCCTGTATTTCAGAAGAGAGAAGCACAGAGACACGGAATCCAAAGTTGCTTGGTATTTTTAAGCCAAAACTAGATTCATTGCTTTGATTATTCCACTGTGGGCCCCAAGTTATATTTTAGTGTCCTTCACCCTTTTCTCCTTTATTATTTATAACCCACACTCTTTGAGCGATGACCAGGACTAATCTGTAACCTTCTGTCCTTCTGCCTGATTCGCTCTCTTTTGAAACACAAAGATTGAAGCAAATATTCTTAGACTCTGTTAAAATATAGATAGATATTTCCCCCATATATCTTATACTGAAATAAGACTTAATGGAGGTTTTGCTTTTCTAATTCAGTCTCAGTGGACCTACTTCAAAGGAAAATAGCAAAGGACTGGGAAGTATATATTTGGTATTCATTGTGTTATAATGTATCTACCACACACACATCCATGTAGGTATTTTATAGGCATTCACCAAATGGCTTGTGTGGCCATCTTGATTGTTAGATTAATGCACCCATGTTCTGTGGGGTTTCTTCCTCTCCCTCCCAATGTTTTTTTGTTTCCCCTGCAATGTTAGCTGAACCTAAATAAATAAATTAAATAGTAATTCATTTGTGCTCACTCTGCATCACAAAGAAGTGGGGCATAAAACAGCATTAGCAGTGAATCCCCTGAGGACCAAAGGACCTCACAGGGGGCTGGTCCTCTGAATGGTCTCTGTCACTCCCTAGCAGCTAATGACTGAAACAGGATCCATTGCCACTGGGAGCTTTTAATTTCCTTACAATGTACAGATTGCTCTGATGCAATGCAAAGTGACAGCTACCATTTCAGTACAGCTCATTAACAGCTTTTGCAAAAGCCAGCGTGCACCATGTCTTCACGTATGCTGTATTCCCGTGATCTGGGTTCGTGCAAGCTAGAATTCAGCCTTTGGATAAGTCATAAAATAACATAGTTGCAGGCGTAATAAATGCAGTGTCTTAGATACCTGGGGAAAACAGATAGTATATTTAAACTTATCTCGGGGCAGAGTGATTCGTGTCCATACTTCAGAGTAACTTGAGAAAACTCAGGAATTTATTTGCTTGGTGAAAGACCAGCAATAACATATTAAAAAAGCATAACAAAGAAAGCTTTCCAGAAAATTTAGGAAATTTCAGGATTGTTGATAGAAGAGGAAAGGGGAGACAATTCAGTGAAATAATTTGAAAATAAAGTGAAAGTTCTCAAATTCTCTAAGTCACATGGAAGAACAGGATGTACTTATGCCTGTTAAGCACAGGCAACAAACTAGAACAAAATCTGTTGTGTGAGGTTGTTTTTGTGTGTGTTGTGTATTTTTGTAAGCACTAGGAAATTCTCCCCAGCTCTTTTGAAGTATCTTCAAAATCGGTGGAAAAGTCTTGGTTTAATTTATTCAGGGGTGTTTATTTTTCCAGCATATGTGTGTATAGGAAAAATTGTATTGGCTTGATTAGCAGTCCTGAAAACAACTTTCTTTTTTTTTGTTTGGATGGTGGTTGGTTTTTTTAGTGATTTTTGTTACAAAACCAAATCCCCTGAAAGCAAGGAAAGAAAAGCCTGGGTTTTTCACTTCCAGGACCGTTTTTGTTAAATAGGAGAATAATAGAATAGGTCCAGAGCATCTCAGTGTTCTTCAGCCTTTTGAGAGAGGGTCAAGAACTGTCCAGCTGTGGTCTAGTATTTTAATGTAATTGAAGGGTTTCCCAAATCAGAAGCAATGTTGATGTTTGCCCTGTGATGAGTTTGTGTGAACATATCTGTGGTGCTTCCATATCAGCAACTTAGATCTGAGCATATCAGAGTGGGTTCAAAGTCTGGAAAAAATGTATACAGTTACAGAAGTCTCGGAGGACATTGCTGAGTAATTTCTAATGGTACAGGCTTTTATCAAACCTTCTTCAGCTCAGTAAAACTGAAGGTTTTCAGCATCTTCAATGGTTATAGAGTGGAGGCAGTCTCAGAACTGAGAGTATAATATATTCTATGGGTGTTTGAAGATGACATTTACAGATGAAGAATGAGAAGCTTGGAAATTACAACAGGAACCGGGTTACCCTTAAGTGTAAAGTTCTGATTCTGAAAGATGCAAAACCTGATAGACAACATGTGGAGTGTGCCTTGCTCAGTAAAGGCAGCCAAGGTACAAGTTTTCCTTTCAGTTGCCTTTTGTTTTGCTTCAAACTGTTTGTGGGACCAACTGGCGTCTAATTGCCATGAGAAGTTTAGACTAGTGCTTGAAATAAATAGCATCATATTTGGGTAACTTAATGAGAAACTCTGATGTAGTTATGCTTAGAGCTTGTAGTCCAAATGTATGAGTTAATGAAAAGCTCTAAGATGTGGCACAAATATTTTAAGGCAGAAGCTACCATTTTGAGGATTTTTTTTTTTTTCCATCCCTCTTCTTAATGCACAAGATGAGAAAAGTCTGGGCCTGCAGAGTGGATGAGTTGAAACAATGTCATTGAAAGTTTAACAGTATAGAGCTAGTTGACTCATAGTGACAGGCAGCAGTGATGCTCTCTAAGATTTTACAGTGGTTGTATCAGGCAGAGACAAACCCAGAACCTCATGATTTTAGGGCAGGACAGAATGGGATCACTGAGGAAGCACTGAATTGTGCATGGGTCACCTATTCAGGATGGCAAATGTATGTTTTAGTGTCCAACAAAAAGAGCTGATGTATCATTGATATCAACAATGTATTTTTACAAGTAAAACTACATTTAAAAACATGAAAAGCATTATGTAAAACACATTGCTACTGCTCATAACCTGCTGTTTCCATCTGCAGTGTTTCTTTGACACCTCTCAAGAAACATATCAGAAATATGTTGTGTTAAGATGGAAAAATTGTGAGTAAATATTGACACATTCAATGAACAGGAGGTATGATGAATCCTCATTAGTCCAAACACTTTCAGGGGCTGTATGTTGGTAAAAGCTTGTGTTCCTAAAGGTGTCAAGCTGATAGTGCAAGAATGTATACTTGGATTAAGTTTTGCCACAAAGAATTAATATGTTTGTGTTAAACATTATTACACTGAACATAAAGATCTCTCAGAGAACAGCAATGAGAGGAGTAGGAGAGTAGCTCAGCATTAACTGGGGCAGCTGATTTAGAAAGCTCCAGAGTAGCCAGCATCTTCTCTAGATAACAGCTTGACGCTGATGGCTTGGTGGGACTCCCTGCTTTAAGAAGGTGTCCTTATTGCAGGCTCTATCCTCTTGCTAGGGAGTTGCTGCCTCCTAATCACAGGGTGCCTCAGGGTTTGTCTGGGTGTGGGATTGTGCATGTCCCACTTCTAGCACAGCTTTGAAAAGTCTCTGTAGCCACACTAGTGTAAAGATTAACTCTGTGTGGAGATCATTCAGCCATATTCACCCATCAGCAGAGGAGAAAAGCTGAAAGTATATTTAAGTAAGCTAGTTAAGAAGTTAGCATTATGTTTTTTTAAATATTTATCACATATATTCCCAAACTATCACATGTTGGTTCAACCAGGCACATCTCTAGTTGTAGGAGATCAGCATTGTGCCTGCTGATCTACCTCCAATCATACTACTACTCTGGTTGGAACAGCTCAGTTTTACACAGCTGTGTGGTGTTTCTACTACATGTTGTGCTCAAGAGTAAGGCAAGATAGCACCCAGCCATGTGTCTTATATCTCTGGGTTGAATGCATGAGCAGCCTGACTACTGAAGCTCTAAACAACATGTTATGTTGTCTTTCTGTGACACTAAGAGGTCTACAAAGCAGATGTCTCAGAATTAATTAAAATTATGGATTAATAATACTTAATGGGGCTTAGAAAATTTTATTTTTACCTCTGACTTATCTGTAAGGAGGAAAAATTAGCCAACTGCCAAGGACCTCTTGAAGAGCCTGTCCTGTGGCCATTTTTGCATGTTGTTCCCCCAAAGTACAATAGTAGTTTTTCAAGTGGAAAGGTTATGTGTGAGTTAAATTGCAGGGTCAGATGCTGCTCTTGGATGTGCATGAAGAATCCAGTTGATGATGATAGATGAATCAGGCCTTAGGTGTTAAAATTGGGGTATTTTACACTTCAGGGCCATATATTCAGAAGTACATAGTGATGATAGACTTAAAACATTTCTAAAATAGGTACTGTCTATTGGCCCACATGAGTGGTATGTGCTAATTTCAGGAACATCAACTCCTCAAATCATAAATATAAACAACATAGGTTTTTAAACAGTAATTTCTTGCTTCTTGGTTTTTGAGACCCTGTGGTCCTTATATTCATGTTTCTATTGGCTAAAATCATAAACTGTTGAGATTATTTTTTAATTTTTTTAATTATTTGGAGGTGGGGGGGGGGGAGGAGGAAGAAGAGAGAAAACTCATTTGTATTCAGACTTGAGTCCCACAACAGGACCTTTAGAAAAGCTTTAAAGACCATAAGTCTCAGTGAAGCAAGGTGATTGCCAAGGCTACATATGGTCACTAGACAGAGGACCCTGTGAAAAATTAGATGTTGATTGGGTTTTTTTGTTATTGGGGCTATAGCTTCTAGGATTAATCAAGGATCAAGGAAGATTTTGTGACTCTTCAAAAAGTGTAAATCTTGTGATGAAAGATGTATCCTGAGATGAGAGGTGGAGATGTATTTCCATTTAGGGTTCAGTTCTCTGCTGGCCTTTGTCAAGAGATAACCACTACAAATGCAAGGTGAGCTTTGGGGAGCACCGGGAATGGCAGGAGGATCGTTTTGGTGAGACTGTGCAGCACCTCTGGCCTCTGCTGGTCTGAGCTCCCAGGAAAGAGTGGGTGGTGATGATTTTCCCCCCTGCAAAGAAAGGATGTGCTGTTGTGTGGGGTCATCCCAC
Source organism: Megaceryle maxima (assembly GCA_024605025.1). Classification (NCBI taxonomy): domain Eukaryota; kingdom Metazoa; phylum Chordata; class Aves; order Coraciiformes; family Cerylidae; genus Megaceryle; species Megaceryle maxima. The sequence goes on from JANHGN010002117.1 coordinate 100,353, forward strand.
TTGCTTTCCCCTTTCAGATAGCACACAGGGTGGGGGTGGTGGAATGGGGAAAAATAACCTTTTTGACAAAGAGGAAATGAAATGGGGAGACTTCTAAATCTGGAATAAAAATAATAATTCTTTATTAGGTTGGAGTGTTAATATTTAGTTTCTCTTTGTGTCTGTTTTTCACAGAGCAAACTTAGTTGGTCTTACAGGTCAGAATGTTTGTTTTAGCTGGTTTCCCCCCTCCCCATTTGAAGGACTTGGGGGGTAGGCAAAGGAGTGTGTCTGGGACTAGGTTACTCTAGCTGCAAGAAAGAGGAAATGGTATTTAAAAAGCAATTTAATTAAATGACAACACTTGGGATTTCATTTAGTTCACATTACAGGAGGAATTTAGACTTCCACTGCTACCACCTGCTGCCAGGCTGAGCTGCGAGCGTTGTTCCTGCGTCTCACCAATGCAGGTGAACTTACTGCCGAACCACTTTCACAGTCCAGAAAGCATGACATTCCTTGTTACCAGGGGGAGGAAAGGCTAATTGAGAAGTGTGTATAAAAGCTGTAATGAGTAGCATTTACATGTATTGATTAGAAGTAGGGCCACCGTCTCTCATTTATCACCACCAGCAGCTGTGAAATTTTCCCCACGTCAATTGGCACGGCTCATATTCCCGCTCCTCTGGTTCTTTATTGCTTTTTCTTCCCCCCACCCACCCTGAACCAGAGTGCTGATCCACCAGCTGGAATGGGCTGGTAATTGCTCCAGCTTCTCCACCAGCTGCCACAATTGCCAAACTGCTGGAGTGAAAAATTCCATCCTGCATTTCCGATTTTTTACATTACCACTGCATAATCATATTTGACGAATAATTAACCTGGGTTAATACTTCAGGGAGCCATTTGCAAGTAAATTGATAAGCTGAGTGCTGTAAAGGCACACAAGAGCTAAAGGCTTTAGGAAGCTGCACACAACAGCCCACTGACTGCACTGTTTCAATACTCACACACCTCCTGACCATCTTAATTAAGAGTGGACTATGGGTGCTGTCCTCCAGCCTCCTTAAACAGAGCACAGGAGGAGGGATAGGATGGGAAATACACTAAAACTCTCTGCTGTATCTGTCTCATGGCAGTGGTACAATAGGCATAAATAAGGGCACTTTTCCAACCTTTTAGGTTTAGAAATGAACACTTAGATAAGAAACTTCTTAGGCAGGGTTGAAATCAATGGAAGTTTTCCTTGCCAACTCAGAGGAGCTGGATGCAGAGCAGGTTGGAGAGCTTTTAATAATGGCATGCAGATCTTTAATAATGCCATGCAGATCAATGAGAGGGCAGACTTGAGTCCTGTTGGGAATGTATACATTTGTATATATTTTTTTTCAATTAAGATGGCTCCACTGTGTTTAAAATGCTTGTCTTTGGTTTAGAGTTGATCCTGGACTTCTGCTATAAATGGAAAGCCTCCCCATATTACTTCTGTAGTTTATAATTCCACTTTTGCTTCAGCTTTTAGAGTTTTGCATGTATCTAATTATCTTCTTTGGAGCAGGACTGCACTAAATAGTTATTTGTGGCTTTCAGTAGAGTTTCTTGGGGAGATGTTGGAAAAATATTTTTCTGGGTTTTTTTGGGTTTTTTTTTGTTGTTCTTTTGATTAACATTTTATAGCTAAATAATTTAAAGGATAAGCTTATCACAAGTTCATAACTGAATCAACAAACATTTTGTGTTGTGCTTGTAAGAATCCTGTAAAAAATAAATGAAAATAACTTAGCCAAAAGGCAAGACTGTTCAAGTAACATAACAGGGCCCACTGAAGCTTTTCCTGCTACGAAGCCTTATCCTTAGCTTCATACAACATGGGATCTTTGACAGACCCTTGCTTGATAAGTCAGCAAGAGAGAATAAAAAAAGCCCTATTCTTTATGACAGGTAAAATTCATTCTATTTCATCATTTTAGCTGATTTCTTAACGTCTTTCTGACTCAAAGTCAGGTATTGATTGAGGCCACATAAAGTGTGTGGAGAGAGAGATTTTTTTTTTTTTTTTTTTTTTTTTTTGCATTGTTTTTCTGGTCCAATGTTACTGTTATTCAGGCAAATACTTCCTTAAGGTGGCCAGTAAATGCCACAGCAATCTTCTGAAGCATAGTTTCGGACCGAGCAAAATGCAAGGATTAGAGTTAAATAAGGGTCATATTATTGCAAATCATATCTGGGTTTTGGTTTGTTTTTTGCTATGTAGCAACATTCATTAGATTCACAGAAAAATCTCATAAGAAATATTAAAATATATTTCTATTTCTGTGGAAAACCACAGAAAACAATGTTTAAATGATCTGAAAAAGAAAAGAATTGGTCACTTAGCATTTCCATAGAAACTGTGTCTGGAAACACCTGGTTTGACAGCCTTGGTGTCAGCTCTCATGTGCCATTACAACTGCAAAGCTGTATATTAGGAGAACAATTAATGGTCTTTTGTATTGTGCACTTGCCAGCATGCCCCAAGCCAGTGGGATGCAGAACATCTCCAAGACAGTGTTAGCAGTGGAGTTACATAGCAGCTACACACCTAACCAGGGGGAAGCAGTCCCCAGCCCTGGACACTGTCTGGCTGAACTCCCTCTGCAAATCCCCATGAGCTCCCTGTGGGGCCTTGACATGTCACATCACTTGTGCCCCAGGAATACCTCTGGAGACGAATGAATGAATAGGCACGTGGAAGCTACAAGAGCTGTTTATTTCATCTCTACATGAAAACTATCAAAATACACTTAAATAAAAATGTATGCATTAGAGTTTAAGAGATCAAGGCAGTTTTATTATTCACTAAGATGACTCAGGAGAGAGATGCAGATGAGATTATTTAAAACAAGACATCATCACTACAGTTCTATGAAGAGCGAGGCTTTCTGTAACACAGCTTCCTCTTACAGGTATGCTGATTGTGGGAGCAGATTTGGGTAGGTTGCCATGAAATTATAAGCTGGGTACCTGGAGGCAACATCACTTTTCTTGAAAGGTACAATAATTTTTTAAGAAGTCTAAGCCCTAATCATCTGGACTATTCTCTTTCTATTATGTCATTTGCTTTAAATAATAGGGGTTTATCAAAAGTAGCTTAAGTTAAAATTTATCTTGTATGTAGTGATTTGTGCTGTTGCTAGTGAGAACCTAAGGATTTCTGGGTTATTTTGTGTCATTTGAAAACTGTGGAGTTGCAGAGAATTCCAAGAGGAAGAATGACACTTAAAAATTATGATATTTACATGATTTTTCAGTGGTTTTGCTATTTTTTGCAAATGCATGCAGTTTAATTAGTATTTTATAAGAAACTTCATTGTACAGGAGAAAGGGTAACTAACCCTTTAAGCCTCGGGCTGAGGGCTGTCTGCATTGTGGCAGATGTACAAGCCCCATTTAAATCCCTATTTGGAATTTGGCGCAGAGTGTTTCCATTGCAAACATGATACACTAAAGACCACTGCAGCTGAGTCATTGCTGGCCAAAACTCTTGTATACAAGGTGAGTTTGCCTTAGCAAGTGGTGCTAGGAACTGTGATGGTCCCGTCAGGATGGGGCACATGCACAGTAAATATGAAAGGACTTTGCCTTTTCAGTTTTGTTTTCCTTGTCTGAGCACCTTCCCAGGTATGCCTTTATAATTTTCATGTGGACAAACTGTTGCCTGTCTTACTGTCTACTCAGCTATTTCTCTTTCAAACCTAAATAGTATTGCATGGGAGGGCCTGGCGATTCGGAAATAAATAAAGAATAACACAAATGTGAGTATCATGCTGTATTCCCCTGGCATGTAATCAGGCTGGTGCTTGCTTTTTTTTTTTTTTTTTTTTTTTTTTTTTTTTTTTTTTTTTTTTTTTTTGAAAGTAAAGCTTCTTTGCATGCCGGACGGAAAGTCAGCACTAGGCATTTGTCACCGTGTGTGGTAATGCAGGGGAAAGCAGTTCCTTTCAGAGCTCAACTGTAGCACTAAGTGAAATCAATGGCCAAACAATCTAACACAATTGGTCACATATTGATAGAATTAAACACCGCTGTTAACGTGACTTGTCATTGATCTGACAAAAACAGAGTCCAGGGTAAAAGTCGCCCGAAGCCTTTAGACTCTGTGTTTATGTAGCAAAGGTTGGGAAATTATTCGCTCCATCTGCTTCTAACATAATTTTTTTTTATTTTTGCTGACAATACTCCTCACTCCAGAAAACACTTGCAGAAGTTTAACCTCTTCATTGACAGAAACCTGCAAGCGCTCAGCAGCCCCTCCACCGTTCAAATTCCCTCTTGGTTCCAGGAGTTGGGTGTCTCTCTCCATGTGTGTGGGGGGGAATGCTTACAAAAGTTACTCCAAATTCTAGGCAGCTTCCCTGGGCCAGGAACAAAGGATGTCTGGTCAGCACAGGGGCATGGTCATCCAGTTCAGCTGCAGACAGTTTTGCCAGCAGGCAAACCCAAGTGGTGGAATACAGAGTATTACTGACTTTGAAACAGGGAATAGATCAGGAAAGCAGAATAAGCCTGTACCTTCTTGTGCACGACGTATCTGGCTTGTGCAGAGTATATCCTGTTCTCATGCAGTGGCCAGATACGGTTCAGAGGGTAAAAATGCCAACAGACACAGCAATTAAGAGATTCTTTGTTAATATCACCCAAAAATACTCTGCATTTCAGGAGTCATTTTTACTGAGCTCTAGCTTTGCATCCATAGTTTAGCAGTTGGCCTTTTGTTGGTGTGTCAGGATCCAAAAGATGTTACATTCCGAAATCTTCAGCTAGCTGGAATAATTGCGATGCATGTTGGAAACAAACGCCTAATGAGCGCCTGAAATATCTGAGCCAATTGCTCCAGAGTATTTGCAGAGGAGATTGTTCTTAATGCTCCTGAGTTCTCTGCTCTGACCAGCAAGTCATGCTTTGCTTTTAGGCTGATTGCAAACCTGATAATGTTTTCTAAAGTACTGTAAGAGGAAGGAGCCTGGGTTTGTAAAAAGCATATCTTACTGGTAACTTGTAGTCACAACATGTCAGCCCTGCGTTTCTGCACCGTTCACAGTGTCAGCAAAGTCATTCTCACCTGCTCTGCGCTCACAATTGCTTCTCTCCTCCACTCCTACAGCTCTTTGCCTCTTAGACATCTATTTTGTTTGCTGTATTTTTTTATGTTGTGTTAAAGGTTATGGATATTTGACACTTTGATAGTGGGTGTTGTTTCTTTGTTTATCTGCCAGCTGCCAAGCATGGCCTTGGCTGGTGATGGTGCCAGTAGGCTGTGCTCCCATGCATGGCACTCCTGGACAGCCTGAACACCCCAGGGTGATCAGCAGCAAAAGGCTGCCACACACCTCAGGTTTGAGGGAGAGTAAGGAGGAGCTGTGTTTGTGGGCTTTCTCGTTTACTTTTTTTACCAATGTTACAATTGTATAATAAAAGCTTTCCACCCAAGTTCGGTGTAGATATTGCTGGTGGATTGTTGTTGCCCCTGGCAGCTGCAGTGGCAAGATTTGCTGTGCTTTATGCAGCCTAGGGACTCTGAGACAAGTTATCACACCTCCACTGCTCCTTCCTTTAATTCACAAGCCCTGCGAAGGTGAAGGGAGGGAGGGAGGCAAAAAAAACTTTAATGTACACAGTAACCTGGTCGCAGCGGGGAGAGAATCAGAAAAGACTGATGCTGCTTACTTGCACTTCTGGCAACATTACAGGAGCAGACAGGTTTCTTCTGAGTGGAATAAGAGTTTTTCCAAGATTATTAGTAGAAAGACATTCCCCAGTAGGAAAGGAGCAAAGATACCTCTGCACAGTAATTGCAGTCTTGCAGTCTGAAGCTCTCTTGGATGTGGTGATGGTGCTAATCCATCTTCTCTGCATCCTCATCATGAAACACCAGTTCATCAGTGGTATATACACAACTGAACTGGAAATGTGAAATGCTTGGAAAATATTATCCTGTGCTGAAGTAGAAAGCTAATTGCCCATCATGACAATTCCCAGTATACTTATATGCCTGAAGTCTCAGTGTGAACACTAAAAGCTCATTTCAGGGGTTAAAGAACCCTGCTGACAGATGGGATGTCAGAAGGGAGACATAATTGCACACCAGAAGTGGTAACCTGAACAGCTTGGGAAAAGGACACAGATCCTGAATCTTCAAAGAAATAGCTGCGGCCAGGCCTTTGAACTCTTACCAAGAAAGATCACCCCACCAAGAAGGCAGCAATGCGATGTGGCCTTCCTTTGTACAAACACTGTCTTCACTTTTCCTCTCTGCGTTATACCCCTTCTTTCTTCCCGAAGTGATCTGAAAGTCCTACAACTTGGTGGTGGTTTCAGTGAAACACCCTAATAAAGAACGTAAACAGCATGTGAATACCAAACACCATACTGACGTACTTCTGCACATAGCAGCTTTCTCTCATCTTTCTTTCTGCACAGTGGTTGGAGTAACTTTCATAAAAGTTCTTCAGCAATTGCACTTGTGTGGTTTGGATGCTTTATAGTACCTGCAAAATCTGTTGAAGCAAGAATAAATGATGGGAAATGAATTTCAGATGTTACAGACTGAATCGTCTGAATAGGGCCTGTAGTATGTGAGAGCCCACTTTCACTTACAGTGGGGAATTCAAGGTGTTTTTGTAACATAAAAGGTTGCATTTTTTTTGCAGTAAGAGGCCTTACCTGTAATGGCGTTTTCTAATAAAAAGAAATTAAAATCTATCTCAGTTTGAGGTGGGTAGACTACACAGATATTTTTCAGTATGATTTTCATGCTGTATTATTAGCATGAAATAACAGAAATGCTCATCTTGTTTTATTAGTCATTGCAAATAAAATGGATTAAAAGCATAAAAAGCTTTTCATGTTTACTTGACACGCCTTTTTCTTTACCTTCTAGAAGGTAAAGGTTAAGAATTTAAGTTACCTTTTAGCTTCTAAATTCCAAAGCACCAGAGATTTTTTTGATAAAATCCCCAAATATAGTCCATAGAACTATATGCTCATGTTTGCAATATTTCCCCTTGATTATTTTTTTAATGATCAGTAAATGCAGTTCTGCCCAAAAGCTGCTCCGAATTTGTCAGTTAACTTTTTCAAGAATTTATGGTTGCAGGAGCAAGAGCAAACTGCCCTCAATTTGTTCCTATTCATTTGAGTAACAGTACTTAATTTTAAATGAGGAGCTCATTAACTACATGTAACCTTCACATGAAGGTGATTGCCTCACTTTCATTATTGCATAAGACTCTAACAGAGAATTTAAGTATCTCAGATGGACTTGCAGTGATGTATTGTGGTCACTGGAGGCATTTTAAACAGTGCAGCCAGCTGAGTGGGGTATCTGTGCTGTCTTTATCTCTGTGTCCATGAAGTGTTTATTTCTTATTACAGCTTACTTATGCAGCCTAGGATTGAATCTTTTTCCCCCTAACTTAGACAATTGGCTGATCAAGGACAGCTCTTTAAGCAGGGTTGAGAGATTTGTAATAAATTATCAAAGACCTGTGAAGCCAGCTTCATAATAAATTATACCAAGTCCCAAGCAGTCCCTGAACTGCAATTGGAATTCATGGGAGCCTGGTCTGACATGTCTCAGGAGAAAGTCTTAATCCTTCAAGTGAAAGCCTGAGAAACTTGGCATGACAGAGTGTGTAAGATAAAGCCATGACGACCTGCCAAGTCTATTTTAGAAATTTTGTGCTTAATGGCCTCAGCTATATTTCTCACTTGTGTTTTTCCTCCTCCAATGGATCTTTAACTCTATTGACATGGTGAAATATGAATGGGGCAATAGGACAGGTGAACTTTTAGTTACCTGAGTGCCACACTTCTCTTGCGGTGAATACCATGCATTTGTGGTTTCATAAATATACTTGTGTGTCTGTAACCTTATTGACGGGAGTAATCTACCAACAGGAGCAGAACCCCCTTCACCACACCAGTTTATGGCAGCACAGGTATGGAATGGACAGGGAAAAGAGGATTTACTGTCACTTGCATCAAATGATGTGGGAGCAATACTTAATGGGGGCTTCTACCCCCTCATCACCCCACAATGTTTTTATCCAGGGTGAAAACAGCACATGCAAACATGCTGCAGAATCAGAGCTGGTAGCTACTTGGTGTCTTATTTACTGCGGTTGGGGTTTGGGGGTTTTTTTTTGATTCTCAGGTGTATTCGGATCAAGCTAAACTGAACAAGGATCAGAAGGATCCATAAAATCTTCCAGGGAAAAAAAGAAGAAAGTGTTTTCTCTACATAAAACTGTAATGACATTGAAGTGTTTTTAATGGACACTTTCTAGTGTAGAAAATGCATTGTCTCAGGTGGCCAAGATTCTTCCTTTTAGGTTGACACTCAGTTTTTTTTTTTCTGTAAGAGTGCTTCCACCTTAAACTTATCATTAGAGCAAGATACTTTCTTCCTATACGCTGAGCTAATTTAAGTTTTGACAGAAATTTCATGTTTTTGGAGAGTGACAAAGGAGAACGTGTTGCTGTGGCAGAGAGACTGGAATCAATTACCCATTGAATCAGTCAGCTAATCGGGATTAAAGGTTAAAAAATAAAAATCTATGTGAGATGCATTAATGAAATGTTTGTATGTGACATGGCAAGATCTGAATGACAGATGTATGTCATGCCTTGCACCATTATATGGATAAAACACCCAACTAGATTTCATAGCTTATTGCAGTGGCTTTTAAAAATCCAGGAAGGATTGCATGTTATGTTAGAGTGTGTTTATCAATTGGTCAGGAAAGTGAATGAAATGTGTATTGTGATTTATATAAAGAAATCCAAGAAAAAAGCAATGGAAGGAAATGTAAAGAAATGTCTGTTGGCAGATGATATGTTGTGTAGTATAAGATGTATCCATGGGACATGTATGATAATTCATATAGGAACAACAGCAGAGTTCATGTCCTGAATAAAGTTATTTTTGTGTATGCTCAGGAGTCAGTCTGCCCAGTGATTAGTATTAGTGCTATTCTTCCCTTTGGATTGAAACTCCTCTAGAGGGGAAGGCAACCAGAACCTTTAGCATCAGATAATTAATGTTGCTGACATACGGAGGAACTGTTGCTAAAGTTGCAAGGTTTAACCAAATGGGTGGTAACCACAGTGTGCCATTCCTCCAGAAAGATGTTCACAGCCCACCCCACACAATACAGTGTCTCCTGGCTGTGACCCAGCAAGGCATTTACGTCCTGTTTTAAGAACAGGCATGATGCACTGGATGAGTCCAATAGGGCTTCCAGCAGTCATCCCTGCAGACACCCTGCTCATTTGTCTCTGCAGAACTTGGGAGGCAGCAGAGAAAAAATTTGGTTTCCTTCCACTGAAGCTGTGGGAGATATCTCTTAAATGGAGTTAACATTTCCCTGGAATAGGTAACTGCTGCTGAGAAAAATGTAATTACGCAAAATTAATATTTCTGAAAAATACATATATACATATTCATTTATTTTGGTGTGGCACGAGATTGGTAGTTTTTGAAGGACTAGCATGGGTTTAGCATGGGTTTAACATGTGTTTTACAGTATTACCAGGGCTTAAAACTTACTTCTGAAATTCTTGCAATTCTGAGTAAAATTAACACTGGTTAACTTTCACAAATAAATGCTAATTTTTGATTAGTTTTGTTTGGTTTTGTTTTGTTGGGTTTTTTTTTTTTTAATAGAACAATATGGGAGGGTGATCCTGGTCCTGTTTCCTCTCCATGTGCGCCTTGTGTGAGACCAGGACTATTGCAAGCAGCTTCTTTCCACTGTAGCTGGCCTGAATCTCTGAGTTGTGCACGAGCACTGCATTCAGGAAGCTGAAGCACATGTCTGATAATTCTCTGTGCACTGGTGCTGGGCTCCAGGCTCTTTTATTTCAGTAAAAGAAGATGGAGAGGAACATGCACTTAAGAGAATGTGAGGGTATGGGGTCATGGGGTATTACCTCAGGAAGTGAGACATGGTTTTGTGTCTTGAATCAGATTTTACTGCTCCCAGACTCAATCAAATGTGGAAACCACTGAGGTACTGGCTGTTCTTAGGAAGCCCTCTCTGGTTTTGGTTTGAAATTTCATTCTAGGTGTTAGAAATGAGTGTTCTGCTATATATCAAGTGTACCATTTTCTGAAAATGGAGTTTTGGTGAAATTCAGTTAACTGGTTTTAGCTACTTTGGCATATTCCAATAAAAATAAAATAACATAGAGTAAGAAATTTTCTACCTGGGTCTACAGGTCAAATTAATTCAATCTCTGAGGTATAGGCTTTATAGCAGTCCTTATCACCAAGCAGGGAAACATAATTTGACAAAATTTTGCTGTGTTAAAAAATAAAGAAATTGAGAAATATATTTGTAATTATTTTCTAGATCATTGGGAATTAAATGACATATGCATATTTTTAGCCCACTGCTTTTTGGTCAAGTTCAGGGAAGCTGCCCATTTTATTATCTTTTTGTAGTCCCACTTTTTGTACTAAGGATTTCATGGCACTCGGTGCTGTATAAATACAGGACAAAAAGATGGCTCTAGCCCTAGAAGTTGCACCATTTTTAAAAAATAAAGAAAACTTTAATGATGCTGAGAATGTTAAATTAGGGGAAATGAAGGGTAAAGAAATTTGGGTGTTGTTACTACGAGGCATTAATTAATTCTAAGATGTGCCAAAATGTTCCCAATTTTCATTGATTCAGTGTCTGGTGGGACTGAATCCTGTAATGCTGAAGCAACCATGATACTTATGAGCAGGTGTTTTGTTAAAGCCTTTCCTTCATTTTATTTGTTCTTACAGAATGAAAAAGAGCAGAATATATGACAGCTAGAACCACAGCATGTATTTTGCATACGTAGAGAAGCAAACAAAGTAGAAATAGCAAGGCATTGATACACATGGGAAAAATTGCATCAATACTTTAGTCATACATCAGCTTATGAATACTATATTGATCTGGTTTTCCTCCAGCATCAAGATAAGGTTAGTGTTACATGTGTGGAGCTTCCTTAGCTGTTGGATACACGGATTAGAGATGGGAGTGTGTGGGGAGTGGGAGTCAAAGAAGCCCAAATCATAATTTGAACAAAACACTCCTGACTTTTTCTTGCTTTCCTTGCCTGTTGTTGTGACCAGAGAGATGCTTCATGTACGCCTGTCTTGCAGGTCTGATGTCAATTATCTACTAGAGAATTTAAGCTATTTGAAAATGTATGTGCAGAAAAGCTGCTGCCTGTTATTCTGGTCCATGAGTGTCCCTTTCACAATGTTGCATTTTCTTGCTTTGTATGATTTCTGTCATTTTGTGGCAGCCTGAGGCCCAAGCCAAGCATTGTCAGGTGACAGTGCCAGTGTTTCTGGAACCAGTGTCTGCTCTGCAGATCAGGGCTGGGCACCTCTGCTTGCAGGTGCTCCCTCCAACATCCGCAGAAGTCTTTCTGCCCTTCTGGCAGAGGCAGCCTGGGTCCTCTGTCCCTCTTCTAAGTAATGTGCCTTCCCCTCCAGAGCTTGCTGTGTATCTCTGAACTTGCTGTGTATCTCTGCACCTCAGGGATGTGAGAGGGTCCTCTGGTCATGTATCTTATCAAAGACAGTAATGGAAATAAAAGGAATCAACTCCTTAGGAAAATGGAGTTTTCCCCAGTATCAAGTCCTGGTCCAAGTTTGCTCTCTTGTCCTCTGTGCTGTTGTGGTTTTGGGTTTTTGTTTCATTTTGTCTTTGTGTTTTTGTGGGGTTTTTTGGTGCTGTGTTTTTGGTGGTGGTTGTTTGTTTTTTGTTTTTTTTTTTTTTTTTTGGTAGGAAAAACAAGTCATGTAGCTGCACATCATGATGATAATAGTAAGCAGCTTTAGTGGCCTTTCCTGTTGAAGTGCTGCCACTCTCCCTGACAATTTGGGCATGCTGACTAAGGATAGAAAGGAACTGAGCTGGTACAAAGAAAATACAATGGTATTTACTTAAAGAAATTTATTTTACTGGCTTCCTGAGGAAAACATTTTAATTAGCTTTACTTTACAACTTTGAAAAGGCATGGTTTTCCTTGTCATCTCCTGACTACATTCGTGTTAAGAAGTGTTTCCGAAGTATGGTTCTGAGTTTGTAAGATGTGGAATTTCATACGATATGGTTCCTTTAGACATCTGTTAGAGCTTCTCTCGCTGACCTTACTGGAAACGGATTCAGTCATGGGAGTAATGGGAAGGACCTGTTTGCTTTTACAGTTCACATAAAATCTTTGTAGAGTTTTAGGAATACTCTAACCACCCACTTTCACTCCTAGTTACCATTTTCAGGTAACTTCATCGCTGAAGAGCCCGTTCTGTGCTAGCATATGACTTGGCCTGGCCCTGTTAGAAAGTTACCCTGTTGCAGCCAAGGAGGAGCTGCTGAACTCTTGCATGTTTTATGAGCTTTTGGAACCTGGCAGAGTCTCAAATTTGCCTTCTACCTTTAAATCTACTTGTCTTTTATTTTGGGGTAGAGGGGAGGGGAAATGAGAGAGAAAGAAACATGAAGAAATCAGACAGGTAAACAGGCTTTGCACAGGGCTTTTTAACACTCCACTGCTTTTATTTAAAGCATGCTGCTGTTTCTACTTAGCAGCACTGCTGCCAAGCTCCAAACCTGATCTAGTTCGAGCTGCCCCTGGGAGTGCCCTTTACCGAATTTGTGGTGAGTCAGGAAGTATTTCTACCTGCCTTGGTGTGCTCCTGGGACAAGAGGAGCTGAGGAGTAGAAGCACTTTTGCCTTTCTGTATCAGGCACTGATCCGATTTGCTCCCATCAGGCGATCAGATGCTCCTTTGGGGGTGACTTACCCCTGTGTCTGACACCATGACAAGCTGGCAGTTATCTTACAGTCTGGGCCAATTGCCTGTTAGTTTCATAGAAAATAAGTTAAAGACTTCCCTTTTCAGGCTCAGATTTGTGCACTTCCAGTCTGCAGCTGAATAAAGAATTCATCATGCCCCTAATCCAAGGGCTAGCTGTCTTCCTGGCTAGCCCCTCTCCCAGCTTGGTGAGTCCACGTTTGCTAGCAGAGTCTATTGCTTATATGAAGAAAGGCATTGCAGATGCTTTCCTGAAAGCTGCATGTAATCCTAAATGCTAATTTTTCAATTACAAAAGTCCAGTGGAGTATGTGGTGCTCTTTGAGTTATTTCTTTACAGGCTTTCTATGCCATAGCAAGATTAGCCCACATGCATTTCACCTCCTTATGGCCATGATAGACATGGTCCTCTTGATCCTAAATACTGTTTCTCTGCACCTCATCCATCCAGAACATGTATACTGAAAATGCATTGATTTCTGAAAATCTTTTCTCTTCCCATCCCAGCTATGGATATATTCTAACATTAGATTTTAAGAAATTGTATGGAAAATGATAGACAAACCAAAATAAAAGGAGAGTGAATTGCAATTCAGGCCTTTTCCTTATTTCTCAGATGGTAGGAAAATAAAAAATTCAAGTCATAAAACTGCAACACCCCCTTCAATTAATTTCTTGAATGCCCTTTGACCCTTCTTGTTGAATGTTTTACAGAATGCAAGTAGGTGTAGTCTGAGTACTTTAACTTGCCTTTACAACTAGGTACACATAACTACTTCAAACTGCAGATGCAAAATTTTTGCTTAAAGATGAAACTAACTTTTAGAGAAATGTTTCTATTGTAATTCTTTATCCTTCAGAATGATGCTGAAGCATCAACTAACAGTAAGAGTGGAAGGAGGTAAATTGTATTTCTACCTGTGTAGGACTTGGTCTGTCCAGCTTTAGCACCAGCTGCTGGAATGCTGGAATGACTCATTGCGGATTTTCCCATTTGGAGAAAATAAGTGTCTCAA
>JANHGN010002117.1:116721-135909 GCA_024605025.1 Megaceryle maxima
TCAGCAACAGGAAGGAGATAAGCTGTTTCCACATTATTAAATACAGGATGCCTAGGGAATTGAGGATGTCTATCCTTTATATAAATATATTAAATATTAATGAATAGTGATTACAGAAATTAATTTATACCCGAATTTAATTTTCTAATAACCTTTCATAGCTTTATTCCTTTGTTACAAACAATGCATATTTAAAACCAGCCTCTTGACAAATACTTTGGATGATGTCCACTGATAAGAGTGCTGCATGCACTTCACGGGGTAAGAAAGTGAGCATGAAGTGGGAAGAGTCTGAAGCCAATCAGTGCTCTATGGTGGAAGAAGAGAGGTATCTCGCATTATCTGAGGGGAAAAATGGGCAACACAGGGAGGCTTCAGACACTTAGCAAAGGTTGCTGTGTCTTACTACAGGCTACACTTGGCTCTTTTGGGACACAGCATCTGTTATCACCTATTCTGAAAACATTAGAATATCCAGTTGGCTGTTTCTCATCAGTTTATGTGGACTGTTTTGAATTTCAATGGCTTGGGTTTCTTAGGTTTCTTGGGAAGAATGCTTGCGTTTATCTGGTGCAACTTTTTGTCCCTGTGAGTCTGTTTTCTACTTTTCCACCTGCCAATAACATTTGTCATTGTTTTGTGGTTTATTTTTGCTTTCATTTGAGTTCAGGCCTAGGCACAAAACAGCTCCAGAGGAAAGGTCAGTTCCAATTCTGGCACAGATTTGTTGCATCGTCTTGGGCAGCTCAATTTTGAGCAAAATCATGGTCAGTCTACTCCTTGTGTCTAAGTTTCCCCATCAGTGAAATAGGTGAGAGGCATCTTATTTCTTCTCCTTTTTTACCAATCTAAACTTACAGATGCAGAAGAGAGATGAACTTTTCTGTTGTTCTGGGTTGCTAGAGCTAAGCCCTCAGACAGTAGTTTGGATGTGAACCTTATCTTACGGTGTGTGACTGGAGACCTTCTTTTTATGAACTCTTTCTTATTATTGTTGTGTTTTTGTGTTTTTGTTCATTCTTTGTTGTTGCTTGTTTGGGAGCGTTTCTTCTTGTTGTTTTGCTTTTTCTTCTATATATTTTACAGGTGGAAGAAACATAGTAAAGAGAGAAAATAGTTCTGCCATATGCACTTATATTTTTTCCTGTTCAAGCTTTGCCTGGCTTCGTTTGGGAATAAGACAAATGGATGAGTCTTAATCTGAGGGCTTCCAGAGATCTATGGGGAATTTCCACAGATCCTGAGCAGCCAAAGAGAAATAAGATTTTGTGTCCTTTTCTTTTGCTGAGCATTGTTAGAATTTGGCCATTACTATCCAACAGGAGGAATTTTGACATTCAGAAAGCAGGTTTTCAATGATTAACTACACTTTTGTGATTATGTATCCCTGAAAACTTCACAGACAATAAATTCTTTCTCCTCTTAGCAAGGAGATAGTTAAGGGAGAAGACAGAGAGAAATTTAGCCATGAATTGTCACCTTCAGAGGACATTTGGGGACCAATTCCCACCAGCTCAGCCATGGAACAGAAATAACAATTTCCAAACAGAATGGTGCATGGCCATGTACATACAACAGGGAGGCAAAGGGATCTGTACTGGTAATGCCAGTCATGTGAGTTGAGTTGCTCAGTAATTCTCACTGTGGATAACAGTGGTAGTGGAGTACTTTGTGTTAAGCAGATTTGAAACAGTAGTGGTTTCTCTGTCTCATTTGAATTGTCTGCTACAGATCTGGAAACCAAGGCAGTTTTAAGTGCATGATAAATTTATGGTAAGAGGGAATTGCCAGATTATAAGGATGATGAGAGCATATCTAAAGGAATGTTTGTCAGAAGCGTGTGGAACAACCCCTCCTGCAGGGCACAAAGGGAGTGGTTCGGCACTTGCTGGGACCTTGGCAAACAGCACTGCTTGTTTGTGCTTCTTCTGGTCTTTACTAGAAGATTTCTTGATGTTGACATGCAAACTCAAACCTATGGAAGCCAATTAATGTCTTTTGTATTGCAGTCAGTTATGTTTGTGGCATGTCCTGCAAAAGCAATTTCACTGCCTGTGTAGAGCATCCCTGGCCACCAGGATGCAGCACATTTCTTAGAGAGCACAAGTTCCGGTTGCAGAGCAGATGTACCTAATTCAGGATCAAAATGGCAATTTAACCAAGCAGGCATATGTGAAATCATCTAGATCCTCCTGTTTTGTGTTTTGTTTGTTATGTTGTGGTTGTTTTGTTGTTTTCTCTTTTTAATCAGCACAGGATAGCTTGAAAAGTCTAAAAACTGTTGAGCACTCAGAACCAGGACGAGCTTCCTGGGAACCCACCCTGAGAGCAGTGTGGGTGTTGGCCAACATGGAGTTGAACAACATGTCAACAAACAGTGTGTCAGGGAAGACTGTGGACCCATAGGGAGTCTATTGGTTTGAGCATTGATTCAGACAATTGTATTAGAATATAAAGAGCTACTCTTGATCTTATCATCTGGCCTGCTGCCAGGTTAGCTTCCAAGCTCAATGTGTCACTCTGCCAGCCTGAGTAGTCTATGCCTTTGTTTGTCTGGACATATCATCTCTGCTGGCTGTTGGTGAAATGCCTGCTGTCCTCTTCCTGAGCAGGCAGACAACCCCTCAGCACTGCTCTGCTGCACTATTTGGTGGCAAGCAATGTTCCATGAGAAGAGGAATTTTTGAATAAAACATTGTCAAGCTTTCCTACCCTCTGTAGTGAACTTAGGAGGAACCAAAGCAGTGTCATACAAAGGTACTTCAACTGTAATACGATACATATGTCTGAAAATTTGAAAGCAAGGGGCATTTCCAGTTTTGTCTGTCGGAGGAGAATCTCACAGGATTGGGTTTTGTGGTCAGGATCATAAAAATGACCAGTCCAATATACTGTCAGTGTAAGTCCCTGTATGTGTTTGAACTGTTCACATCAACAGATGCTCAAAGATTAATCCATTCTCTAGAAGTAGCCATTAACACCTTCAGTAGTATTGCTGTTGTAAGCTTTCTTACTCCACCCTGCCACTGGTCTGCCCTCTGCACTGAACCCGTGTAGTGAACCAGATTAAGGACTTGATCCTGATATATAAAAAAAAAAAAAAAGTGTTTGTGTTCTCCCCATTCCAACCAATATATAATTTTCCTGCAGCTCACCACACAGGTGCATGAAAAGGGATGTCAGCATATCAAGTTGTAACAAATGCATATACAAGGTGCAGAAGTATATGCACCTTCATGTTTGTTGCAAAGGACATGATGTTTAAGCACAAAAAATATGCATGCAGAAGAGGTTTTGTTTAGCTGTCACTGTAATTGCCATTCTTGTACGTGCCAGTATGTGACTAGTTATACTGAAATTAAACAGAAATGTGTAAACTTAAAATTGAACAGTAGAACATGTTGATGCACGCCTGCCTAATCTAACACACGTCAGGACCAGATCTGTAAACTCCCAGCGAAGCTGGAGGACAGACAGGCCTTCACAGAGTTCATCTTTTTGAGCGATCCATTAGAGCTCTCCTGTATTCAGCTGAACTGCATGAATGTCAGAGAACAGCATTTGGCTAACTGGATGTAAATGTAGGAAGTCTAATGCCCCTGGACTTGGCCTTTTCAGGAAAAACAAGTATTTGCCAAGATCTTCTATGAGAGGAAAAATAGTTGGCAAGGCTTTTTGTCTATTCTGTAGTGCAGATTAACATAGCATGGCAATAATCACGTACTGTTTACATATGAAAGCAGAGACATGAAGCCCTTAGAAAACTTAAAAGCCACAGTTACTAACTGGC
Organism: Megaceryle maxima; assembly: GCA_024605025.1. Classification (NCBI taxonomy): domain Eukaryota; kingdom Metazoa; phylum Chordata; class Aves; order Coraciiformes; family Cerylidae; genus Megaceryle; species Megaceryle maxima. Next base: position 120,512 of record JANHGN010002117.1, read on the forward strand.
AAGACTTAATGGAGCACCATTATTGCTGCTGAACTGATTGACAGGGATAAAAATTGATACTTTGCTAATCATCCTAGTTCTAATAGAGGTTGTTGCCATTTTTAGTCATGGTTTATTTAGCACAAAATTGTGATCAGTGTCTCAGAAGGGAGCAAGATGGTGTGTTCCCACATAGACTGTCTTGGGTATTTTCTGCAAATGAGCCCTAACAGCTTGATAGAGTGATGAACTTTTGGGTGAAAGTAGAGTTACCTGGTGCCACAGGAGGGAAAGTTGAAAGTCTATGTAAGTCTATATATATGGTAGTGAATGCAAAAAAATAGACATGGGGGAAACTGGATTCAAAGTGGATGTGAAAACTTTTGAGGCTAGGCTAGGGCCTAGGCATTTTTCGGTATTGAAATGTACTTACTCTGGTGATGATGGGGTCCAAGAAACTCCAATATCTACCTGGGAGCATTATTATTATTATCCTGCTGGATGAGGGAACAGGCTATGGAAAATCCTTGCCAGAAGGGTTGCTTTGGCGCATGCTCCTGTTCAGTGTTCACTGCTGTTGTCCAATCTGTAGAGGATGGAAACTTGATACAAAATTTACTGTGGAACTGGGCTGCTTAAAACAGTCTTTTCTAGGTGGAAAGATGGGGGCTGTCATTTTCAGTACGTTCCCAGGTGATTGCCTCTGCAGTAGCACATGAAGAGGAGAAACTGTAAAGGTTTGTCAGATAAGTGAGCCTATTTCAAAACTCCTGACTGTGGGTTGTTTGACTGCTCGCTTTGGGATGCAAATTCACTCCTCCTGGCCTCTGTTAGCTCCAGGAAATTGGCCCTCCAAGGCAAACTGAGCAGAAAAAATTTCATGCTAATACTGCTGTCAGCTGATATTATCCCATCATTAGTATTTCTTTTTATCTATTAAAAGTGAGTGATAATTCCTTGATATTTACTGGTGTTACAGTAGGAATGCCCTGTAGTTTTGTGTTGCAACATCAGTAAAAGCTACCAAATGAGTTCAAGAAAATGAATGGACCTAGAACCTGTGAAGTTCCTAGAGGAGGTAGGAGAGGATTTTTAGCTGCTGGTTTGTGCACTTGTAAAACAAGCAAGTGTACTTAGGCTGAGATTATATGAATGTTTTCATGCCTGCTCCAGAAAAGGTTTGGGAGTTCAGAGACTGAAAACCCATGGTATGTGAGGACTGACTAAGCAGGGCTCTGGGAATTTGTCTTGGTATATGGCACTCCTCTCATGACCTATTGCAACTTTCCATAGTACACCTGGAGAATAACCACAGCTGGTGCATCTTTGAGAAGCTGAGGGTTATTTAAATTAAAATATTGCTTTGAAATCGAGTTGTCTGTCAAAATGTAGGGTAGAAATATGGTGGAAAACTCTACTGGTCCTTTGTGGAGTGTAATTCAGTGAGATCTAGCCCTCCAAATACAAAAGCTCAGTCTTGGCTCTTCTGTTCCACTGAAATTGTTTAAAAGTATATCAATAGCATTTTAAAACAATTTATTTTAAGTACAAATTCTGCATGTGTCGTTTTGTCCCAGACTCTGCTTTTACCCACCCTAAATGCTGTAAACCCATTATGAAGTAGGATTTGTGGTGATTATAATTGGACTTGGTACGACATGTTACAACTGAAAACTGCTAGCCAGTTCAGAGTTATTAATAACATTGAGAATTTCAGGAATGGGGGCTGGGAAAAAAAGCTGTCTTTGGATGTTTTTTTCAGCACAACTTTCAGCCTTGCTCAGGGTGGATAAAATGAGATGACATTGGGAAGAAAAGTACCTCACCAGAGCTTGTAGTTATTGCTGTTTTGAATGCTTATGCAGCTGCTCCACTGGAGCCAGATTGATCCATTTCTAGGCAATGGTCATTATATATCGTTTCATACAGAAAACGCAATGCTTTTCTTTTAAGGTGTCCTTTCTGATGGATGTTATTATGCTGAATCTTACTGCATTATATTATAGTTTTGAAATATTAAGATATTTATGTCTCTTGTAAGGACAGGCAAAGAGTGTGACTATGGTACAGTGTTGGAAAATATTTGTCTTTGTGGAGGAAGAAAATATCCTTGGAAGATGAGCTACTCCTAATGGGGAAATTCTGCTTTCTATTCCAGCACAAAAGGGTGCATTGTGTGGGGCCTCCAGCCTCAAGGATGCCCTGATATGTTTTAAACCCTTGTGTTAGTGGCAGGATCTCTCACCCGTCTACTCTGACTTTCTCCACTGTTCTCATTTTAATGCAAAATATTTTGCTTATTCCAAGTACAAAGTAACTCCTAGAAAATGGTGGGTTTAAAAGTTGCCTTATATACTGCATTTGATTTTTTTTTTTTCCTGAGCCACCCTGCTTTTAAATACATAGGCAGTTAACCCCACATATTTTTACTATTTTTGAAGTCACTGTTTCAGAGAATTTGTCTGAGAATCCTCATAAAAGTGGAGGAAAACAGCACAGAAAAAGTGAAAGCTAAGCAGGAAATGGGAGCTAAGGAAAGTCATTGTGGCCTAAGAAGACCAATCCTTTCTTAGAAAACATATGCCAGGTGTCAGACTTTAAGTATGTGGATGTTACCAGATTGCAGCTCCAGTGAGGAGCCCTGGAGAAAAATGTAGGGATCGCTGCAGGAGTGTTTTTGTTGCACAGTATCCACTGGATTTTTCAAAGGATTTGCAGGGTATCTTTGAGATTAGGTGATTAAGAAATTATTTACCATCAGGTCTTTCTGTAAAAGAAGAGGATGTGATTTGCTTTGTGACGCTTGTCACACATCATCAAAGTAGGAGAAAAAGAGCTCAGAATTATAGTTGTATCCATACCCTTATTTTTCTAATCTTGTGACCACTTTATTGTAAAAAAATTAAAAGATGCATATTCTTGCTCCTCCCTTCAGAACTGTGTACGTCAAAAAGAATTGAGTAAAAGTTTAAGACCGCACCCATTTTACCTGGATATGAGACATAAATGTTGTTGTTATTCTTTGCAGTGATCAAACCACTTTTCTTCCTATCCCTTGAGCTGTGTCCCCCATCGTGGATCAGCCTGAAGTTCCGAAGCACAGAAGCACACTCAGCATGATACTCAATGCTGTAGGTAGACAGCCACAAATGCTGCTGTGCCTTTGCTCTCCAAAGGGCCTGCTCCCAAGGGCTACAGCACATAGGATGCTCAGACAACTGACCAAGTCTTAGCATTGCCTCTGCCTTACTTGATGATTCTGTCTAATATTTTGGGGAGCTATTCCTAAAAAGGCTGTCGCAGAAAGGTCAACTCCTATTAAAACCATCAAGTACTGGTAGACTTGCTGCTAGATGAGATCCCTTCCACTGTGTTGCTTCCCGTCAGTTCCTAAGTCTTCCACTTGTGACTTAGGAGAACTGATACTTGTGCTGCTCGGCCCCTCGCCTGGCACTTTGTGTGGTGCACTCTCCCACTTAGCCAACTGGTATTTCAGAGCAGCTGGGTTGCCAGGACTGCTGCTGAGGGGTCCCAGCACTGCAGGGTCCCAGTCAGTATTTTAGTGCAACAATGTGTCTCAGTGTTACTATATGGCATGAAATTAAAGTTATGGTAAAGAAAGTAACTTCCTTGAAAAGAATTCTCATGCTGCACACAAAAATGTCACTGTATTAATTGTGTACTTGCCAGAGCCTGGTTCTTCAGTGACAAACAAAATGGCATAAACTAAAAGAAAATAGTGAAATCCTTAGCCTTGCAGCCTCTCCAAGACCTGAGGGTAGTACCACTCACTCTGTGCACAGAGTGGGTCTTACCCTACCAGCATAAAGCATCATCACTGGTGCCTCATGCTTAGGTTATTTCAATGAGTCTGCTCACAAGGGTGAAATTGTTTACTGACACCTTTACAGAATTGAGCCAAATACAGCTACTGCAGCATGTTCTTCTGCACCAGGGACAGTGCAAGTAGAAGTACAAGACTTTTTCAAATGAAACTCCCAAAGGAATCTCAGACTGCATAGTCTTCTGCTGCTCATCAGCTGGATTTATGCTCTTTATATGTTTTATAAGCATCTCTTGTTGGTTTGTGGTTTTTTTGGTTCAGGTTAGCAAAGCATAGGAATATGCTGCTATCCTCTGTTTTAGGCAACTCTGTGGTTAGTCTACAAAATGAAAAGATTCAGAAGATGCTGTGGTACGAAATGCACCTCCTGTGCTTCTCTGCAGATAACCTGGAGGCTGCTGGAGCCATGCGGAATGGGCTTGCATTTGTCCCCTGACCACTGCTCCAGAGTAATCTTATCCAAAAGCCAAATGCAGAGTTGGGACATATTTCAGCAGAGAACCAAGAGAGCCATATCAGAACAGGAACATTTTTATCGATAACAGTTCATGTGTTTGGCCAGCTAAGGAGGAGGAAAGAAAAAGATATTGTATCTATAAGTCTAAGCCTGTGGGTGTGTATTAAGGACTTAACTCAATTTGAAAAATGATGCCCAAATTTGTTTCTACTGTGAGCAAAGTGTTTCTAAGCCTCAGATGAGCCATTATATTTATCCAGCATGACATCTGTTAAAATATTTTTGAATGAAGAGCCTGTATGGAGCATACATAATAAGATAGCTTTTGTGAGCATGTTTGTATTTGTGATAGATGAGAATGGCTCATTTGGAGCCCTCCCAATTTTATGCTGTTGAGGAGGTGTGCTAGATCCCAGATGAAAGCCCCCAGGAAAATATAATTAGTGGAACAAAATTTAGTGCGTATGCCCCATGGCTAGCTTTTACATTGCAGCAGCTTTGCTGTTAATTTTTCTTCTTTTTCGAAGTACTGAAAACAAGAGATTATCTAGTTAGGGACCTAATCACATTACAGTTTCAACCCCTATTTTCCAGTGCTTCCATTTTTATTTATTTATTTATTTCTTCCCATAATATTTTTAAAGGGATGCAATACTCTTTTCATTAAGAAAATAAAACAACCAAGCTTATAAACTTTGACCTTGGATTGTAATCTGGCAAGACCCATCTAATGGAAACACTCCCACTGAAATAAAGTGGTCAACTTTCTTAAGATTTGTAGAACGTGGCTTCTGGTTCACCAAGTTTCAGGCCAAAGCAAATTTTACAGCCAAGTTATAAATATTTGAAAAATGGGAAGCATAATGGAAATGCTGACACAACCCTAACCATAGAGGCATAAGCAGCACAGTGCTATAATCTGGCAGTGCAGTTTTGACAGTGGTTATACGATAATGCAATCCAGGCCTGAAGCACTTTTAGCTAAATGTATCAATATGAACCTAATTTACTTAGACCTCCATGTAGTCATTCGCATTAAAAATCTCTAGCACTCTGATGTATATAGATCAAGACAGTTTCTTTCTCCCTGATTTATACCAGACAGGTATATGTTAAAGTACACAATAAATAGGCAGAGTATTAAATTGCTGAGGTGGTGTTTCTTCAGACTTTTCTTCAGACCACCATTTACTAAACAATATCATAAGGGCTATATATCCTTTGGAGTGTTAATATGTAACCAGAACAAACAGAGGACATAAGAAAGGTGGAGAAAAGTTAGATATATAAGCAAGAAAAAGTGAGTTATTGATTTTATTGACTGGTCTGTTAACTTCTGACATTGCAATAAAGCCTTATTTATTTGTATACAGAAGACTCAATTACATAGATACATATCATTTTAACAACTGGGTTATTTACAGGAGTATTGCAGCTTCATAAATAATATAGACCTACATTTCTTAAGCTTATGTTTATCCATTGTTACCATTGAGGGAGTTGTGGTGTCCACAAATGCTCTTTGGAGGCAAGTCATTAGAATAACATTAAGCAAAACCGGAGCTGTTATAACAATACCCATGTGAAGTACGCTAATGCATACAAGTGGTGTGCTTCACAGTGATTGAAATAAAACCTATTGTTTCCTGTTTTCTATATATAACTGTCTTATGGATGTCAATCATACATACAATAGTAAAGGGCTGGATTTTCCCTGGAAACTCTTTAAATATGATTTTAAATGAGAAGATGGTTAAGTATGGATATAAGTATTTTTTGGTTAGTGTTAGTTTTCAATCTAGATTGAGTTTTGAACCTGGACATCTCTTGCTGAGTGAAATCTACTTAGTGTGTTATTTATATAATCAGCAGGTCCTACAGAATAACAAGGGGAGCATTCTGAGCAGTGGTGGTTAATGGAATGACTGTGACCAGAACCTCACTTAGGACTACCTACTCAGTAGTCAGCAAATACTACTTCCTCCAGCAGTCCTGTGGTAGCCGGTGTGTGGAGAGAGTTAAGGAGAGGCAAGATGATGAGGGTAGGAGCTTTTTGTGCCTATGTGAGGATACAAGGGAGATATGAAGGGGATTTGTTCCAAAGGAAAGAAGTTATCCCAGAGATCTGAGTGCAGATTCCCTCAACATGGAGGAAAGACGACTCTAGAGCCCAAACATTGCACCATGTCCTACGTATTTGTGCCCTAAAGATAGGGTTGTGTCAGATAAGTCTGTGACTGCAGGAGGCAGCATGCTGGCAATACCTGTGGTGCCCCCACTCTGAGGTGCTTCTTTGGTTCAGGACTTCTCTAAGTTCTGAGGGGCCAACAATACTCTTTGTGTGTGAGATTAAAAGAGATGATGGTCTCACACGAGCTCTGTGATAGTTGGACACTGAACCAACATCTTGCCATTGCCAAATTAGCACCTGATCTTTCTTTATGGTAGCCATAAGAGAAGATGGAAGTGTTGGTTATTTCAAACCAGAGCTGTCTGTGTTGCATATCCTCAAAGCTGGGAGCACTAAAAGAAGATATTAAGAAGGCAATGGCAATCCACTTCCATAAAGCGTATCAGATCTGCTAAGAATTTGTTTGTTATCCAAGGACCTGACCTGTAGGAAAGGTGGGACCAGGGTCCTCTTTGCTCCAGGTTCTCTGTACTCTCTGCTACAGCCAGAAGTGTGACAGCTTCTGCCTAGAAGAAACACATCTGTGAGAATGGCGCACAATGTCTGTGTGTGAGCACCACGAGAGCATAGCTCTGCGGCTTCCACACCAGCACTGTCTGCTGTCAGCAAAACTGGGAGTAGGGTCAAAGGAGTCCAGACCTGTTTGTATGTACCTCTCGACGTTGTAGTTTTTATCTTTTAAACATAGCTAGATTCTGCTAAATAGTTGCATGGGTTCAAATCAGATGACAGAGCTGTTAGAGAAATATAGTACAACTAAAAGTTTTCTTCAGAAGCATTTTTAGAAGGAATCAGTGATTGCTTTATGTCCAACTCCAAATTATGTTTAGTAGGCACGTACACACAGTCTGAGATCTGACATAATCCTCAAAATAAATAATATGACAAATGGAAGCTGATGTTGGTTTTGTATTGTTGTGTAATGGAGTTAGAATAATGACAGGACAATAATATAATAGAATTCTGCAAAGCCCTCACTGTACTTGACTTTAAGTGGAAGTAAAATCTTAGAAATGAGAGGACAATAAAATAATGCTTTGTAAAAAGGATAAAAGAATAATGTTACCTAAGTCTATTAGTGACATAACACACTATGAATGCACTTAAATTAATAGAATCTTTTACCAGTAGATATTTTTCAATTACTGTAATGCTGAAAAAATAAACAGAACAATAATATAAAAATGAAAGGGATGTAGGATAATTTGTTTAAAAATATGTATCTATACAGAGAGAGGCATGCGTATATGTATGAACACAAGCATTCTCATGGATTAGAAACACTTTGTATATTCCATATAATTTAATCCTGTTAGGATGTATCACAGTGCCCTCTCTCACTCTTTCAAACAAGTTGCCTGCCACTTTGGCAAAGCTAAGTCGTGTGGATTCTTTCTGCTTTTTTCTTTCCTGCATGGCATGTTGTTACAAAGAGGTCTTGCCACGACAAGGCGTTACTAACTAGGAAATCTTCTATGCAATGTGGCTGTCCTGGGTTAGATCCCTGTTACCATGTAAAGCTTTTTTAGCCTGTGCTGTATTCTTAAACCTTTCCTGGACAACTGATCCAACACACGTGACGTCTGGTGGCAGTTTGACCTGAATAAAGGCACGGTCAACATACTACAGGAATAGTATCCAGATGTTTGTAAACTGCTTGGTTATTTCCCTGCAGGTCAGTTTTAGGGTATTTTTAGTGTGTGAAAGACCATCTGAGTGGTTGCTGCACAGTGTTTCACTATCATTGTCTGGGAAATAGTTGCTCAAATTCCAGAGGCAGGCAGGATGATAATGCTGCCTACTTGTTCTTCAGGTCTTTTTTATATTTTTAGCTTTTTTTCTACAAAGGAGGGAAGGAATGGAAATGGGGGAGGAGGTAGAACCAAAAGTCCTTCATGTATGTTTTAAACTTGGTTTAGCAATGGTCAGGTTTGACATGGCTTGCAAGATGTGGCCAGCAGGTTGAATGCTCTTTAAAAACAGATAAAGTGTTTGGGAACTCCTGGCAAAAGCTCCTTGTAAATACTCACTACAATTGATTTCAGGCAATAATAAAGAGAAGTTAATTCAGTTGAGGATTTACAAGATCTGGAGGCATGCATATCATGAGTTTCCGCAGCTCCCAGCCAACACTTTCGTTTTAAATAATGGCTCACCCTGCTGAGCCACATCATGAGAACTTGCTGCAGCACAGGCTGCTTTTGAAGGGGGAGGGCTGTTGAATTTTTGTAGCTAGGAATTTCTGACGATATATCTGCAGCTAAATAGGTTTATAATGTAGACTTAGCAGTTTTGTGATTTAGTCTGATCTAGGAGCATGGTTCCCTGCATACAGAGTTGCTGCCACTGTTAAGGTTTCCTCCTGGATCTTGACTGGACTCCTGCAGTATACTGCTCTGTGGGACAGCTCTTTCAAGAGTCTCAATAAAGTCTGAACAGCTGAACAACCTGTAATGAGACACTTGATGGAGCTGCCCCACAGGGCTGTGTAAAGACCACAGCAGAGAGTGTGAAATTGTTAAAGACACCACAGGGATGAAACCAGACGGTGAACTCAGTAGCAGGAGTGATAAACCACAGTTGCTTGACCATACTTGCTGGTCAGGATGCTCCAGTAAGCGTTTACACATATTGTGAGGTGTGTTTTGTGAACGCTGGCTCTGCTGAAGATCTAAATGCCGGGTGCTTTTACTGGGTTTAATTGAATGCTTCCTTCCTTAACTGGATATTCCTCACTCACTGAACCAGGTGATTCAAAATTCTAGACAGGCTCTCATAGGACTGATAGGACACTAGGTTCATTCCCTCCCCACCTTACAGTTTTTCACTTCAGTCCCTGCAAGGTGTCAAAGCTGTGAGTTACATCACAGTCATCAGCCACCCACCTGTGCCCTATCCTTTGTAAATAAGTATATTTATGTCAATTATAAAAAGTAAAAGATGTCAGACACACTACCCTTTTGTTCCACCCAGAAGCCTGAATTACTGTGCACCAGAGGCTGTCCACATGTACTGCCTGGCTTTCAGTAGCCTGTAGTGCCAGCAGCCAAGCCCATAATACATAAATTGTACAAGGTTCTCCAGGCAAACAGCAATGAATATCATTATAGTCTACCCTTTTCTGGGGAGGATACAGGAATCAGATGGGGAGGGCAAGCATCAAGAAGTTGGGCTTTTTGCAGAAAGCTTGCCCTCTGCCCTGTTAGGAATAACAATGCACGCATAGATAAATGCTGTAAAGAAATCTTAGTTAGCTATAAAGATGGCAAACCGTAGCAGTTGTTCCAAAATAGATGTTCTTTAACATGCTCACTCTGGCATTTAGTAAGCTTCCAGAGATGGAAAGAAAGGAAAGTTTAATTTAGAGAAGCCTCTTGCCCTTCTTAGCTAGGGATCAGCTGCCCAACATGAAATAATAATGCATTCAACTGTCCATCTTCTTGTAAGTAACCTTTATCATTGTTGCATTCACCAGCACTAACAGCAAACAGCAAGTATGAAATGTTGTATAAATTCAGGGAAAGCTGATAGTGTCTTTGTGACTTTAATGTGATTATATTTGTGCTAATGCATACAGCATAAAAGCAACTAGAACTCTCAATATGAAGGGTCTAATTCATAAAAAATGTATGTACCATTAACAAGGGATTTTTATGCACTGTACTTAAGGGGTGAAATAAAATAGAATGAGTATTTTGAATAAAAAACATACTTTTGCAATTATATCCCTTCACCTTTTCTGCAGCAGTGATGCTCCTTTTCTCACATGAAGTATCTGAAGTGGAAGAATATTCATATAGGCACCAATAAGAAGAAAAATTTCACTTCGGAAAAAGAGAAAGAAGAAGAGATAAGACAATGAAAGAGGGGCAAAAATAAAGATGGGAAAGAAGAAAATTTAAGGTGGTTGGGAGACCTGGATTTTTGCATTATCTGTGATTTTTGTGCCTCAGAATGGCGGGGATTTTTCTTTGGTGGTAAATATTACTGGTGGTTGCCCAGAAGTTCTCTGTGACATGAATCACTTTAATAGCCTGATTTTCATTATAAACAGTCATGGAGTTTGAATGTTACTAGTCCTGATCCAGGAAGATGCAGGTGTGTAAATACAAGCCAAGCTCTGTGCATATGGGTAATGAGCACAGTGATTTCAGCTATCTTATGTTTCTTGCGGGAGAAGATCCTTTAGGAGAAAATATCCCCAGGGACCAGGCAAAGGCGAGATTTTTGTGCTCTGCTGGCAGAATGATTTTTGGAGCTCTGCAGTGATTCTGGTAGCTTTGCAGTAGCAACCGCATGGCCGTTTCAGGTAAGTATAAAACTGTGGGATTTTTCTTACTTAAGTACTGAATGATACAGTCAGTAAAGCAAATCTGTTCTATTCATTCTGCTGTCTAATTCAATCCATTTTGTATGCAGGAATTTTAGCTGTTCTATGCAGGATATTGCATTGACATATATGTCAATATGGTAGATCAATATGGCATTTCCTTATCACACCACAAACATTCTTAAAAGTAAACTAGAAGAGCTTTATATATAGGTAGGGGAAAATTAACAGTGAGACTTCTGTAAATTGAGACAATCTCACATTGTGGAAGATAAGTACATTACTTTTAAGTTGTGCTAAAATGACTGAACAGTTAAAATAATGATATCAACATTGCAACATTGTTAGGTTTCAGAGTTAACAGGTGCTGATGGTAATTCTGTGAACACATAGTTCTCTACTTATTTGGTTTTCTTTGTGTTGCTGAAATCACTGCCTAAAAGAAAAAAAATCATTTTGGAATCTGAAGTAGAGGACAGCAGGAAAAGGTAAATTGTTTGATGATCTGTGGGATAAGCTGATACTTCGAGAAGTTTTATACCATCCAGATGAGTGAATAGGACACCACATCTTGGTCATGGACTGCGAGAAGATAACTGACTACTTAAATTATGAAAAGTCCAAGCTTAAATTCATACCTTTCAGTGCGTGATTTATTATTCTCATTTAATTTCTAAGCTTCATTTTCTTTGCTGAGATAACAGGAATAACTTCTCGGATAACCGTAGGATTATACTGATGTAGAAGGGATTCAGCATAGAATCTCAATTTTTCTCTCCTGCAAGTATTGTAAAATTTAGATGTGTTTGTGAAAATCTGTGTAGCAATCAGATTACTAAGGTTTTACAGTGAGGTGATATGGAGAAGCTTCCTACCTACATGTCCAGCCTCTGAGGTAGCAGGAAAATGAAAATAGTGAAATTAAGAGCCACAATATGGTGCTTTGTGGCAGAATGATGATTTTTGGTGAGGAAATGTTAGGGTTTTTTCATGATCAACTGCATCTTTTTCCTTCAGCTATAAAATTTTGCTCAGCAAGATTGCTTCCGGTACAATTGCTGACAATTAAGGATTAATTTAATTGAAGGGATGAATTACTTTAATCAGAGATGGTGGACTTTCACACACCATACCTGATACTTTAAATAGTATCAGTTGGTCTGTTTAATTTCTTCTAAAAAGTTGTTTGTTGTTGTTGGTTTTTGTTTGGTTTGGTTTTTTTGGGTTTTGTTTTGTGTGGTTTTTTTTTTTGTTGTTGTTTTGGGGTTTTTTGTGGTTTTTGTTTGTTTGTTTTGGGTTTTTTTGTTTGTTTTGTTTGTTTTGGGTTTTTTTCTTCATGATAATATGACTTAGGATCTAAACTAATCTATATTACATACTCAGACTGTGCGCTTATTAGTTTTAAAAATGTAGAACTTTTTTCTCACAGGAAGTGTTTTCACTGTAATGATTTCATTCTGAAAGCTGTGTCTTTAACGTGAGTTGGCTCAGTGAGGAAGAAAAAAAGTCTACCCTTGATTTCTTATTGCTGCAGTTACTGAGATATAAATACAAGTAATTTAATGTCACATTGTGGAAATGTATCTAAGGATTTTAGTAAGAACTGTTGTTTGAAATGCTATGTTCTTTTATTAATGTTGATTCATTTAAATATTTGCTTAAATGGATACCTTGGAAGGATTTATGGCTCTTGGAAGAAGGGGCAGGCCACACGTGATGATTACAAAGATGTAGTGAGGCTATGCAGGGAGAAAATTAGAAATTCCAAAGGCCAGCTAGAAATTAATCTGGCTTTGGCTGTAAAAGACAACAAGAAATCTTTTTATAAATATATTAGTAGAAAAAAAAGAAGGGCAAGGGAGAGACACCATCCTGTTTAGATGCAGGAGTAAACATGGTAACTAGGGATGAGGAAGAAGCTGAGGTGGTTAATGCTGCCTTTGCCTCATATTTAGTAATGGGACCAGTTGTAATCTGGGAATCCAGGCCCCTGAGCTAGAATAGTGAGATGAACAGCAGTATGATTCCCCCTGCAATCCAGGAAAAGATCGTCCACAATTTGCTACACCACTTAGATGTCTAAGGGACTGGATTGAATTCACCCGAGAGTTCTGAGAGAGCTGGCAGAAGGGCTCACCAAGCCATTTTCCATCATTTTTCATCAGTCATGGCTGACTGGGGAAGTATCAGCAGACTGGAAATTAGCCAATGTAACACCCATCTTTAAGAAGGGCTGAAAGGAGGATCCAGGAAATTACAGGCTTGTCAGTTTGATGTCAGCTGATGGAGCAGATCATCCTGAGTACCATCACACAGTACATGCAGGACAGTCAGATGATCAGGCCCAATCAGCGTGGGTTTATGAAGGGCAGATCCTGCTTGATTAGCCTGATCTCCTACAACATGGTCATCTCTCAGTGGATGAGGGAAAGGCTGTGGATGTTATCTACCTGGACTTTAGTAAAGCCTTTGAGACCATCTCCCACAGCATTCTCCTGGAGAAACTGCCTGCTTGTGGCCTGGATGGGCATATGCTTCACTGGATAAAAAACTGGCTGGGCCCGATGAGTGGAGGTAAATGGAATTAAATCCAGTTGGTGGCTGGACATGAGTGGTGTCCCCTGGGGCTCAGTACTGGGGCCAGTCCTGTTTAGTATACTTTCCAATGACCTGGATGAGGGGATCAAGTGCACCCTCGGTAAGTTTGCAGACCAGGCTGGGTGGAAGTGTTGATCTGCTCAAGGGTAAGGAGGTTCTGCAGAGGGATCTGGACAGGTTGGATTAGTGGGCCAAGAACAGTGGTGTGAATTGCAGGAAGGCTGAATGCTGGATTCTACACTTTGTCTACAACAACTCTTGGCAGTGCTACAGGCTGGGGGAGGAGTTGCTGGAAAGCTGCTCAGCAGAGAGACCTGGGGATATTGATTGATAGCCATCTGAACATGAGCCAGCAGTGTGGCCAACAGCATCCTGGCCTGTATCAGCAAAGGGTGTGGCCAGTAGGGCCAGGGAAGTGATTCTACTCCTGTACTTGGCACTGCTGAGGCCACACCTCAAATACTGGGCTCAGTTTTGGGTCCCTCACTACAAGGAGGACACAGAGGTGCTGGAGTGTGTCCAAAGAAAGGCAACAAAGCTGGTGAAGGGTCTAGAGCATGTGTGTTATGAGGAATAGCTGAGAGAGTTGGGGTTGTTTAGCTTGGAGAAAAGGAGGCTGAGGAGAGACCTTACTGATCTCTACAACTGTCTGAAAAGAGGTTGTAGAGAGGTGGTGGTCAGTTTGTTCTGCCAAGTAACAAGTTATACAACAAGAGGAAATGGCCTTAAATTGAGCCAAGGGAAGTTTAGATTTGATATGAGGAAGAATTTCTTTACTGAACGGGTTGTCAGGCACTGGAATGGCTTGCCCCAGGGAAGTGGTTGAGTCCCCATCCCTGGAGGTATGTAAGAGTCATGTAGACATAGTGCTGAGGGATCTGGTTGAGTCAAAGTCTTCTCAGTGTTAGGCTAATGATTGGACTTGATGATCTTAAAGGTCTTCTCCAATCTAGGAAATTCTGTGATTCTTTTGATTATTTAAAATTAAACCTGATCCTGCTTGTTTTTCAAAACTGAGTACTAAAGAGAGGTGGCCTAGCATCTGGTTCTCCTACAAACATGAGACGCATTGAATTCATTCTTGAAGACCATGAGGAAGTTATTTATATCCAGATCTTTTGCTGAGGCAAGTCATATACTGTGGTTTGAGCAGTGGCTTTAAGCAAGCTTTAGTGAAGAGTTTGAGAGGAGATGCCAGTGTGCATTGTGCCTTTGAGCAGGCACAAGCACACATCAGAAGATGGGCCAGGAGGTCTAGGACAGAGCTGAATGTATGTGTTTAATGCACTCCATCATATATCCTGTAATGCTTTTCAGTATAGTCATGTGCCAGTCAGCTGCAGGTTCCCTGAAAGCATCAGGACATCATGTGAGAAAAGCGCCACTGGGACAGACAGTGCATTCAAGTGCAGGCTGCTGGGGAGGTCATGTGGGTTCACCTTTCTGGAGCTGCTGGTAGCCCTAGAGCAGATGAGGAGTCTCAGAGCAGTTCTGTGTTTTGACCCATGCTTTCCTGAGCAGTATGACTGCAACTGAGGAGATCTAGGTGCCTAAACAGCACTGATTTGAGAATCTGGACCCAAGTTCCTCTGGTTATTCACTGCTTAATTGTAAAGTAGGGATTAGCGCATTCCCTCCTTCATGGGGCACTGGGAGATAAAGTCAATTAAAACTGAATTACCTCGTGTGGCTGAAGATGTGTAAGAAACAAAAAAGGAAACAAACTCTGGAAAGCCTGTCTGTAACTAGTGCATTTACAGTTGTAATTTTATACGAGGCTCAGAGGCCTTGGGATGTGGACTTCCCACCCCCCTTCTGACGTTTCTCTTGTTTTCTCATTTAAAAATAGGTATTCTTCAACAAGGTGGTGTTTTTTTTTTTTTTGCTTGGTTTTGGGGATTATATTTTCTTTTCTTTTTTTTTGGTAAGGGGAGAGGTTTGCCTTTGTTTTTCTTAGGTTTATTTTTAATATATTTTATTTTTAGATGGTTATTTTACA
>JANHGN010002117.1:145182-167366 GCA_024605025.1 Megaceryle maxima
ATTTATCCTTCTCAAGACTCTCTCCAAGGGACTAGCCGTTGCTTAATCTCAGAGTGTTCACTAATGCCTGGGAGCTGATATTCATGGAAAGACATTCCATGTCTTAAACTGATCTGATTTTTATGTCTCAATGTAATATTTCTGTATATCTCAATGAAAAGATACCTTTTTCTGGCAGTGGAGTTTGTTCTCTCTTGTTTTCTTGACAAAATTTTTAACCTTGTTGATATCATGCGGAAATCACAGAGAAATGGGAAGGTATTCCAGTGTTGAGGAGTTGCTAAAGGCTGTCCTCTCTTATCATTCACTTTTCCATGACAGCCACAGCAGCTTTAGCTAGAAAATTATTTAGCTATCCTTTTAGTATAGTATACATGTTTGAAATGATACTAAACCAGCACAGTGAGCTAGTGGGCAACACTGTTGGCCACTCATGTGCCACAGATAAAAATTTGGAAGTCTCTCTGCAAAGGGTTGGCCCAAATATATTGGATCACATAGCAAGGGCACAACAGTGTTTGAGATACTGCCACCAATATGGAGCTTGAATGATGTTTGAACCTTGAAAGAAATCAACAAGTTGGAGAATCTAGCCTCATGGCACTGAAACTGTGTATTTTATTTCCACTACACATTGTACTGTTCCTAAAGAGGATGTCAGTAATTTATGTCCAAATCAGAGTTTTTCAATCAAGTTCTGAAAGAAATGAGAACAAACTATCTCCCCCAAATCATTAGTGGAAGGCTTTAGTGCTGAAAGGAAGCCTTGCATGGCTGAAAATGTGAAATCATTAAATTACATTTTTTAAACAGCGAGGTCATATTTTACCTCCAATACAAGGGAAGAGGAAATGTATTAAACATCGTGAGAGCTAGGAGACAGCCATTAAAATGCACTGATGTGGGTAGCAATAGACACAGGATGATGGTAACAAAACAAGCAAACAAACAACAACAACAACAAAAAAACAAACAAAAAAACCCCAAACAAACAAAAAAACCCCACCAAAACCAAAAAAGGGCTTTTTAATGTGGAGATCAGTCAGAATGAATGTTAGGTAAAGACAATGGTAAGAAAAAGGGAAAAAAAAAAAGTATTGTTTACATTTATTATGTCTTGTTTCATCTGAACATAAATATCATTAATTGTGCAACAGATAAAGTAAAACTGCTCTGTCTCCATTCCTCCATGTACACACACCTTAAAAATCAGAAATCAGAGAGATGAAAAACAAAAAAAGACAGAAAAGAAGTAAACTACAAACCTTGAGTGCTTACTGATTGAGTCCAAATTCCAGTTTTTTAGAACATCTTCCCCTTTTAACTAAAGTGATGCAGTCCCTATTCATTTGTATTCCCCTTCAAGTAACATGAA
The DNA here is from genome assembly GCA_024605025.1 of Megaceryle maxima. Taxonomy (NCBI): domain Eukaryota; kingdom Metazoa; phylum Chordata; class Aves; order Coraciiformes; family Cerylidae; genus Megaceryle; species Megaceryle maxima. The sequence continues at coordinate 146,558 of JANHGN010002117.1, forward strand.
ATAGCTTTCAGAGTCTACAGAAAGGCAGTGTTTCACTTATGTATTTTAATGAGCACCAATGTCAGTAATAATCAAAATGATGTTTCACTTAGAGGAATAGTTTATTGCCAGGTACTTTGGCTGTGTACTAACATAACCAGAACAAGAATGACAAGAACCAAGAAAAGGAGCTGCACTTGCTAGCAATTTCTCTGAAGCCCTCAAACCAAATATACTTCTTCTATCACTGTATAAATGCTGCACATAATGTGGTCACTGTGAAGGACTCGCTCACACAGATAAGGGGTCAGCCGTCCCTGAAGACTAACCTCCTTAATTCAGTACATGGAATGAAATAGGAGAAATTTGTACATCCCTAAGCACACTGTGGCATGCACAGAGGGCCTGTGAATTAGCAGCCACTACAGTGGGTTTCCTCAGGCTAACAGCTGTATTCTATCCAAACTGTGTTTTAGGGCAATTGAAGTAATAGGCAGAGATCCCTAAAGATGGGATAGGTAGAAGGTTTTGTGTCTCTGGTCTGTTAGGAAATGTACCATTCGGGAGGCTTAACATTTGCTTTTGGCAGAGGGGCAAAACCTGTTTTTCTGAAGCTAGTACAGAAAGAACCTTACTGGACTGGTTATTTGTTTCATTTTCCCACCACACAAGGCTTCTCCTGTGGGAATGCTGTGGCCCCATGTTAATTGCTCATCTTGTTCAGTGGTGAATTGCTGCCTTCACAGAGGCAATATGAAAGGTTCAGGGCTTTATTAGTTACTAGTTGTTTATTGATCACTCCCAGTGTGTTAGCTATTTGTTGTTTGGATTTTCTGCCCCATAAGTTAAAGGCCTGGTGTCTGAGGCATTAAAATGCAGTAGTCTTAATGCTTGTGTGCTCTATTGTTGACTTCCACCTAGTATAGACCTGAGGCACACCTATTTTTTTGCTACTGATGGTATGGAATGACATTAGTGATGAGTAATGATATTGTGTAGATCAAATCAATTCTGAAGTAAAAGTGTTCACACCTAGTTAAACTTTGTGGGCCAAGTTTTGTCAGAGTCTAAGTTTCTGGACTTGTATGCCAAGAAGCCAGCATGGGAAAAACGGGAGTAGTCTGCACCTCCCCAAAGTTTCCACCAAAAACCTACTGTTTAACTATCCTCATTAGTAGCCATGACCACTAGGCTAGGAGTTGTGGTGTGACTTGTATGCAACAGCTGGGAATTTCTGGGAATGTACCCCTTTATTCAGTCCTGACTCAGACTGATACTGCTCCTGGCAGGAATGTTCTGCATGCAGAATTATAAATGAAATTTCTGTCAACCAGAACATGGACGCATTTTAGTTCTGTTTTTAAAGTATATCTTTGCACCTTTTTGCAGGAGCCTTTAATCTTCTTCTTGAATTTAGACCACGACAATTTAAATTAATGTAGAGCAAACTCATTCCAATAATGTTAAGCACTTAACTTACTGTAATCTTACAAAATCCAAGAAATTTTGAATGCAAGTGAAAATCCCAGCTCACTCTGTTCCTCACCTCTGCATTGTTGTGTACATGCTATATCCATTGGTAGATCACATGCAAATAGGTACATATAGATCAGATGTAAATAGATAGGTACATCTATATGGTATGTGTATATATGACTCATATGATGATCCAAGACTTTTTACTGCAATAGAATGAGTTGTAGAAAGCTTACCAGGATAGATTTGCAGCCTTCACTCTTAATTTCCTTGCTTTAGTGGATTTAAGTCAGACATTTATAGTCTTTGTGGTTTAATTTCCTCTGTTTTTTTCCATGGTGTTTGTATTAATAAAATCCCTATGATTCATGTTTTAAAAACTCCCTGGATACAAACTTGTGTTCCTGATAGACCAGTGAAATTCTAATCAAGTACATATATATTTAGGGACTTATAAAAACAACAGAGTCTTTATTGACCAACTGGATTTATGGACATTTTTAATTTTGAATGCATGGAACATACAAGTTAACCACCTGGGAGCCAATTTTTTTAATGAAATTTCTTTGAAGTCTGTGTGGTTCTGTACCTCAGAACTATACATCTCTTATTTTTATGGAGATCTCCTTTATATGGGTTATTTTTAATTGTCATGGGAAGTTCTGAAGGTGTCTTATGGCTTTTTTATGGAAGTCTTAAAGATTATGCATCTTGAAACATTTGAATTTTTTTTTTTTAAATTAGTTTTACATTTTATTTTTTGAGAGAAAACATTCTGTCTGCCACTAAAATTGCTCTAGAAATGGGAACAGGACATGTCTGATGACATCAGGAACAATGAAATTGAAACTTCCTTGAGTTTTCTCAGTTCTCTATGCAGTTTTATGTCCTTGGGTAGAAATCTGTACTCATGGAGACCTTCAGGCCTCATTCTCATTTTGCTGCTGGTCCCTAAAGCTGCTTTCATTCCTTGAACATTTCATCTTTACAAACCTACTGCTCTGACTGATGTGAGAACACAGACATGAGGCCATCTCCAGATGTCCCGTATGGTGGCAGATGCCTGTTTTCTGCAACTCTCTTCCCACCTGTGAATGAATGTGTGGACATCTAACACTGTGCTTTCCTACCAAGTGGCTTAAATCACTACTGTTAGCTGCCTTGAGCTCCTCAGGCACAGCTAGATCTCTGTTACGTGTCCTAAATTCTTATGTCTCATTTGTAGACCTAAAAGAGGCTCCTTTTTCAGTAGCTGCAATAATAAGGTGAATTTTTGTTATTTGGCACCCGCGGTGGCATTTTCCATCCCATAGAAGGCTTGAAAGTTTCTGCCAAGGTTAATAAGTTCCGACACAGTATGGATTCTTACACTAATGCCTGATAAACATTTTTTTTTCTTATATATTTTAAGATGCATATGGCTTTTAAACTTAATCAGCTGTAGATCTGACATATCTTACAGACTCTGCTTTTACTTAGTTGTGTTTTGTTATGATAAATTATGCAATGTTAAAAATCATAAAGACAAGTTTCTCACCTTACTTCCACCATTAATTCTATTCAAGTCAATGCTGATGGTTTGGATTTACACAGTCTGATCCTTAAATGTCTTTCCTGTTTCCCAGCTCCCATTTCAGTCTCTTGTCCCTTTCCTCATCCAGCGTTATTTCTGTCCATCCTTTACATTTCAGCTTGGGTGGGTTTTTTTAAGTTATTCACAACCCAAGTATTCCTGAATATATTTTCTACTGTGTAGCTGATTTCTCATTACATGAGCAGTAATAAAGGCATAAAAGGTGAATATCTAGATAAAACTGTTGTAATTTTCCCAAAAGTATATTGGGCTTCTGTGTTTTAGAAGATGCAGTTGTAGCAGGACATGAATCCTGTCTAAAAAGCTAGGAAATGATAGCAGTACATTTTCAGGAAATTCACTTACTGGCAACCTGCAACTTGTTTGGTTCATTTTGTTTATTTTTAAAAGGATCAAACCTCTTGAGCAAATTTTATACATGTTCTCTGTGAACTGTAAATCTAGCAATCTGAACAGAGCAAGCACTTTCGGATTCTCTGTTCGAAATTATTTTTTTTCCCCCAAATCAGTGCTTGTAAGCTGTAAAGAAAGACCCCATTTACCTCTCACTACTGTAGCATCTTTTAAAAATTTTTAGTCCCAGCTTTCCCTGCCTCATCCCGTTCATTTTACTGGTAACAAAATCAGTTTTTTAAATCTGTTTTACTCTGCTTTAGCAGGAGTGGTAGTTATGTCTTATGAAATTACATTTATCTAATATGAGCACCTTGGCCAGTGGCAACTGAAATTAAAAACATACACTATTTGTTCCGTTTGTCAGAAGAATATCATTGGTTCTAAGTGTAAGACTTATCAAGTGTATCTTTATGCATTTATGTTCCCATGAGTGACATTATTTTAAAATTTCCTTGTGTTATTTATATATATTTTTTCAACATTTGACATAAGATAATTTGAGTTTGCTATGTTTGTGAGATAACTCACAAGGGAGAAAGTTGTATTAAATAAATAATAGAGATAAATTTTATACTTCCATATATTTCAAAGCTAATGCAGCTAACTTGCAGTGGAATGGTAACATGAAGACACAGTGCTATAATATGATTGATTTGTTTTGACAGCAGCCAAATAATTGAGAGTGAAAGGTGTCAGCACAGATGAAATATTGTATAAGCCACATTCAGAAGGCAACCCCAGCAGCAATAGCAACTGGAGTTTTATTTCCTTTGATATCGCACTGTTACTCACTTCCAGTTTATTATAAAACCATGAAAGGTACACAACTTTCCATATGATGGAGGCTTTCATGGAGGGGATAGAAACAGAAGTTTGTCAGATACTTGAACAATAGATACTGACAATGGGATTTATGATGAATACAGTATACAAGGGTAAATTATCTTAATCTTTCCCTCTGGTTTTCTCTCTTCTTTTAATCCCTTTTTACAGGCTACTGCTTATCTGGCATCTTACCTCTAGCTTGGAGGGTAAGTGACTCCCTCCAGAGCAACCATCAGTGTCAGTCCGTGGATTGCCTGGCAGGGGATTGATGCAAAAGCAGTGCTGCTATTACCCTCCCCAGCAGTGAGACTTGTTTTTAGTTCACCTCTTCTGCACAGCAAACTATACCCATTCTAGCTAACTGAGACAGGCTAAGGCTTCTATGTTTGCATCATGGCATTCTACTGCACTGCAAGGAATACAAACAACTACAGCATCTTTTGAGCCTTAGGAGAGTGTAAGTGTATAAGTAACCTAGAACAGAAGGTAGACAAATAGACCAGCTGAAATAATGCCTGAAAGCAAAATAATTTGAAAATCATTATTTTGGCCTTATTTAAAAGCATACTGAACAAGAGACTAGGGTGTGCCTGTAAAAACACAAGCTATAAAGCTTCCTTTGTCCTGAAGCCCCATTGACTTCAGTGGGAATAAGACTCCAAGGTACACTTTAAATTGAAGTGTCCTGCCACTCATTTCAGAAATGCTCCATTAAGAAGACACAAGTCGATGTGAATGACAAGGGTTCTCAGTAATGAGCTCTTGCTCATGCAAAACAAAACAAACTATGACAACCATCATGTTAACAAGATCAGGAACCCTTGTGGCTTTGTAATGTAACATCTAATCTATATCTATACCTATACCTATACAAATATAATTATCTTACTTGGAGAAAAGTAAGTAACAGAATGGGATGAGATTTCCAATACAGAGCAATTTATACACAGTCACATTCCACTTGCATTCTCTTTGTCTCCTGATCTGATAATTTCATAAATGGCATGGTGGAGATTAGAAACTGGGGCTGAGAAACCTAAAGTTGCTGGAATTGTTAAGGAAAAAGTTTTAATTGAAGCAGCATAGAAAGACAGGAGGTAAGCCATTGCTGGTAAAATAAATTAAAAATAAATAAATTACTGTATAGCAGGCTACATCTACTAAAGTATTTTGGTTTAGAGAAGTAAAGCAGACTTGAGATGAATCATTCTTTTCACTGTTTGCCTTATGTTAGTTTGATGTGTGCAGACCAGTTTTCTTTTGGAGGAAACTAAACTAGAAGCTCCACTCCAGGTGCAGGTCAACTGTATTCCAGACCCAAGTGTAGATACAAAGGCCCAAACCACCAGGTGGCCCTTTAGACAGCTTCAAGACATACATTCACTGAAAGAAGCCAGAGTAGGTATAGTCCAGCATGAAAACCCTGAGCTGCAAGTAGAGGGAAAGAAAGGGCTTCAAAACTAAGTGCCTTCATCCAGTGATCCTCTCATATTGCAGCAAAACATGTGCTAATGTTGACATAGCTTTCAACCAGTGTTAATGTTTCAGGAAGACGCAATTGGTGACTGGTGTATGTGCAATGAAAACAAATCCTCATTGCTGATGATTTAGGGCAGTGTTACAGAGGTAGAGGCTTCTGTTAGAGCACTGAGTACCCAGGTTGCAGGGTTATGCATCTTACGTAATAAATATCTCTCTGCCATCAGCACCTGCAGAGTTTAACTTGGCAGTTCTGATTTTAGCCACCAGCATCCTTAATGTTCTGTTTAGTAATTGTATACAAAATGCTGTAAATGGAACGTCTGAATGTTGTTTGTGTATAAATCTATGGGTAGGTGTTGGAATGGGCACCTAGACATCTAAATCTGGAGTTCTGATCTGTATTTGCTGGTGTGTGATTCACAGTGAAAACAGGCTTTCCAAGCATTATGTTTTCTGTGTCAGTGTTACTGTCCTCATCCAGAAATACTCAGAATTACATGAAAACATGGGTGGTTGAAAAGACTCTCAGGAGAGTGTATGGTTTTCATAATAAGTCTTTGCTTTCCTTTTCTTTCTAATATGCCTTCAGATTTCTTTTTTTTCATGTCCCACCGTGTACCTATGAGCATGTGGGTATACTTCTACTGACCCTTTTAAGCTTCATCCGGGAACCTCTATCCAGTTTGCTGTGGAATAGAAACTGCCTGTGAGAAGAATTTCACAATGTAATGTAAAGGGGTAGAGGATCTAGTTAATGGAATGATGCTTAAGTATCTAGTGTGCTTTCTTGTCACTGTAATTGGAATTCCACTTTGGTTGCTCACCTTCTGATCATGAGAGGTGTTTGGCAATCCATTGCTGATGGAACCAAAAAAACCCCGAACAAAAACAAACAAAACCACAACAAAAACCCCACAAAAAAACAACAACAACAACAACAAAACAAAAACAAAGAAACAAACAAAAAAACCCCAAAAACCCACAAACCAAAACATTAAAAGAAATATTAATGGAAAAATAAAGAGACAAGTGAGGTAAAACCCCAAAAGCACAGCCTTCTGGCCCTTACCTCACTAGAGAAATGGAAAAGAGAAAAAAAAAAAGCTAGATACTTAGTTGAATCGCCGCTGGGGCATCTCCCACATCGAATATTTTTGTGGGCCCTTTACTGATTTGTTAGATAACCCAACTGTTTGCTTATTTAATTAAAGTAGTTAAGCTTAAAAGTCTTGTTAGAGCACCAGACAGGTTGTTTTCATAGTAATCTCTACTCCATAAAGATTCCAGTGGCTATTAATAGATGTGATTTTGGAGATTTCAGCATTGTGTATAGCTTCCTATAGAGAAAATGATGGATTTTCTCTAAATCAGGAAGCAAAGTAAACATTTTTCCCCACACTTCTTCCTATCTGAAGTTATTCCACATCATTGTTAAAATTAAGTGGTCAGTTTGAAGTCATGATTGTGATATGCCAGCACAGAGCCAAATCTGGAGGCCCTCAACTCTCAGATTTAGTGAGTCAGATTCACAGTAGATGTGATGCTTGAGGCTCTGTTGACATTTGGGAGTTTGGTTTTTAAAAAACCCAATGTGAAGACCCTCAAGGTTTGGCTGACTATAACCTGCAAATGGTTTGGCAAGACCCTATTTACAGAGACTGCTCAAGAGCCTTTCCCTTCCCCCATTTCAGTGGTCAGCACTGACATATTGCATTTTGAAAAAGAGCTCCACTTAACGCAGAACTACTTTCAATTGTCATGAGCACTCAGCCTTATTTAAACTGACACCCTCTCCATCACCCCCAAGCTAGAATCACAATGTCAGAGTGCTTCAAGAACTTGGGATTCAGAGCTGTACTGTCTTGCTAAGAACTGTGATAGAGTGGTGCATAAAAGCACAGAAGCGAACTTCAGAGATGGAGAGACGATCCCAAAGGTGGAGAGAGACATGGTTAATATGGATATTCTGGGTAAGCAGAGGAAAAGAGAGTGAAAGTAAGGCTTGCCATGTGGCTTCAGATTGGGAAAGAGACTTGGAGGACCTCTGCTTCTATCTCTCTTCCCTTGCACTTAATCATTAGACTTCAGTGATTCGGGGTCATGCCATTAGAAAAGGTTACAATTTCTTTGTGCTCCAAAAGCAGATAGAAACCTTCCTTTCTCTCACCACATCAAGCTGCCCTGTTGGGGTATCTGTCCTTCAAGGTTTGGTGCCAAGATTTGATACCAAGAATATGTGAAAACAATCTGATATTAAACAGCATGGAAATTCCTGGTGTGAAGAAACGTAGTCTACCTATAAAAACAGTTAAATGACCACATCATCACTCCTGCCTCTTACTGATTCAGCAAATGTTTATGCATCTGTCAGCTCAGGCACTTATGTGGTCCTGTTTAATCTGAAAAAGAAAGCTTATTTTAACAGTCCACTGTTTACTAGCAGGAGACTAAAGCACAGAGTAGCAAAGGGACAGGCCTGCGTTTCTCAGCAGGACAGTAGCAAAACCACCCATAGAAACCATGTTTCCTAAGTCCAGTCTGCCAAATATATGTTTATAAATTTGTAGGGGCAGAGCACTATGTTTAAATTAATGTAAGAAAAGAACATTTAAGACAAAATTGTTTCAGGATTTTTTTGGCAGAATTCCTAGAAAACAGTTCTTATAGATTGTTTTAAAGGCTGAATCCTGCTTGGTCTCACAGGCATATCCCATTGGTTTTAGAATGGCTGCTTCCATAAGTGAAGTTAGAAATAGCCAGCTATATATTTTATTCAAAACAAAAGTTCTGTTAGAATAAAAGAAAAAGAATAGTTCAAAGCACAGACAATGTCTGAACTGTGAATGGATTTCATCCTTTTAAAAATCTATTTATTTTTTCCCCATCTCGTTCCCTTACAGAAGTACCAGATTATAGTAGGGGTTTGGGCTTAAATAATCATGTCTGATTTCTGCAAATCTAAAGCAGTTTATATTTTTTCCTGAATTTTTGGTTTAGGAACCAAAAATTGTCATGAAAGACTTTTAGTTCTGCACACAGTTACATTTCAAAAATCTACCTGCTTTTTAGAGGCAGGGGAGGAGAGGGAAGGGACAGTGCCACTACTTGGGTCTCATGCCAGACTTTAATGTAAAATTAATTCCTTTAAAAAGATTTTTAAAAAACCACAACATTTTTCTAATGTGCATTAAGAATGTTGGAGAGCTCACTGAAGCATATGCTTTGAGCTTTCAGGAGCAATCTGTAGTCAGGCATTTTAAATGAAAATTGATTTGTGATTTACATGGTCAGTGGAAAGAAAATTAACTTATGGAAGGTTGTAATGAAATATTAGACAAGTAAAAAAGTAGATGGTGATCTAGTGGAACTAAAAGTCCCATCTGGAAGAATTCTGTGACATTTTTACATTTATCTGTGTTCTGCATGAGTTGTAATGTTAGTGGTAATTTTATGGGACTGAACTGAAATGAAAAGGGTGTTATCACAGATTGCCTACAATATAGGATTGTGTTCAGTGGAGAGTCCTGTATCCTTTTCTCCATTTTCCTATAATATGACTCATTGCACTTTTTTCAGCTGCTGTTGTTGAATTCATTCAGCCTTTTACTTGAGGTTATTAAAGAAGAACATCAACTGTTCACAAATACAATCTTAACAGCACATTTAAAAGCAACACTGCTGCTTCCACTTACTCCTGCACAGTTGAGGCATTGTCCAGGAAACCCTTTAAAATATATGCTAAAATAGCATGTTACCACTCTGAAACACAGTTTATTAATGCAGTTTTGAAAATGTTGTCTTTTGATTTGTGACTCATCAGCATAGTAAAAGTAAAGAATTAAAGCTTCTCCAAAAAACATACTGCCCTACTTATGTTCCTCTGTCCATTTTAAATGTCTGATATTCAATGTACAATATCGCAGATCGCTCTTGCTGTCAGCTTCTTGGAGAATGAAGAAAGAGAAACATGTCAAAATACCAAGATGCCATACTCCCTGCATTCTTGTCCTGCTTTTGTATTAGAAAAATCTTTCTCCTGTTTCAATAATCCAGACTTTATTGGTTTTGGAAATAGGAACTCTTGTATTACCATCTAACAGATGATCTTCCTCCTTTAGTCTCATTGTTTGAGAACTTCAGATTTATCATAGTTCACATGCTTTGAAATGCAGGGCTCTGATTTGGCAGAATATTAATGTTCTTTGAAATCAGTATGAGCTATTAAAACATTTGGTGAAATTAGTCCTACCTTGGATTTAAAATGCCTCAAATTTTCAAAATCTAGAGAAAAGTCTTCCCATTAAAGACTTGCTTCCTTGTGTTATTAAATCAGTTGGCAATGTGTCCTACAAAATCTTGTTTGTTGTGGACACCTTACCTCCCTGTCCATGGGAGAGGTGTGTTAGATTCCCTAAGCAGGTGAAATTACATTTATGATATTTCTTTTTCTCTGTTCCTTTAGGAAATAGGTCTGATTTAAATGCCTAATAGGCATTCTGCACAGGGTTTCAACCTTGCTCAGTGCCGTGCAGGATATAGATACTGATGAGCAAACACAGACTGCAGACTACTTCTCATTGTTTGGTGGTTCGCTTTTTTCTTGGTTGGTTCGTTTGTGGTGTGTGTGGGGTGGGTTTTGTGGTTTTTTTGTTTGGTTGGTTTGTTTGGTTTTTGTTGTTGTTTTTGGGGTTTTTTTTGGTGGGGGTGTGCGGGGGCAGGGGGTGTTGTTCTTGTTTAAATTTATTTTTCTTTCTAAGACCAGATAATCAGGCTTTAAATTATACCATGTGCGTATCGCCGTTAGCAGAAATGGTCTTAAATAACTTATACATTTGTCTCACACTAATATATGCACTATATTAGTTTGAACACGTGCATCGTAGTTTAGAACACATTATTTATCCAGGAAATTAATTTTGTAAGCATATTTGAAAGAGGAGAAATACCACAAATCTATTGCAAACTGTTTTTCAATAGAACGATGTGCCTAATGATGGTAGGAGCAGCCTTTCTAATCACAGGATACTGTAAAGGTCAATATTAGGTATTGGTTTTCCATCCTGTCCATCTGAAACAATATACCATAGTGAATGTAATCAGTAAATGGTGGTAAATGAACCTATTAGAAACATTAGCATTGCAGAGAGACAAGTTTTGAGAGTAGATGTTAAGCGGATCCTGCAGCTGGTAATTGTCATCCTGGGAATAATTACATTAATTAATAGTTGCTAACCCCAGACCCTTGTGCCTGTGACTTTGAATGAGCTAATGATTGCTGCTCTGGAGAGTGTATTGCTGGTAGATTTTCAGGAAGTGTCAGCAGAGTAAAAAGGCCCCAGGGAAGAGACTTAGTCTCTGATGATCTTTAGGGTCCCCATTTTTACAAACCACGAGTACATCACTGAACGATCAGATAACATCTCCACAGACCTCAGAGTAGTTGGGGTTTTTCTAATGAAGGGATCCATTTCATCATAAAGTTCCTGGTTTGTAAAGTTAATATTAAGTTCATGTAACCTCAGACTCATAGCACTTAAAATCAGCAGGTTTCCTTTTGAGGTTGTGCTTTAAATGAACCACAAAAGCCATTTTTTTCTATTGTCTTTCTTCTTGACCCTAGTGAAGTGGACACTGTTTCTACTGGAGTTAATTTAAAATGCTACCAAATCTTCATTGACATAATTTAATTTTTCTAGGTTTGTAAAGCTCAGCAAGTATATTTTACATAGAAGGGGTCTAATCCCTTTAACTCTTCTGTTCTCTTTGTCTCTCTCTCATCCCTCCTACCCCCCACCCCCCTCCCCAAATAAATATATGAATACTGTAATATCCATACATTTGGGACATATAACCCAGCTGTCTTCCAAGGGTAAATATCAGGGATAATCATGTATCGTTAAAATCATCAGTTGACTGGTGTAAAAATGGCAACAGAAGAATACCTGTAAAATCAATGCTATGTTCATCAAGCACAAAGGAAAACATAAGGAGAGCTGTATTTCTCTTGGTATTGCAGTCTTGTGAGGGAAAGGATTATTAATATACTTTGGAATATTTGTCCATGGCCTGTGATCAGATAGCATGATAAAAGACTGAATACTGCCCCATGTTAGAGCCTTTTTTTTTTTTTTTTTTGTCCAAATGAACAAACAACAAGGTAATATTATAGTATCATAAATCTAGGTTACTTACACTACTGCACTACTAGTTGATGATTCCTCATATTGTCTTCAGGGAGTTAGAAGAGATCACAAAGATAGATCTCTTAACTGAATTTGCTGCTTCTGATGGTTTCTCATGGCTCTCCAAATGGACAAGAGAACTCCTTAAGGCCAATATGAGTTGTCCTGGCCTGAGCTGTAAAGCTTCTAGTTGACAAGTTCCTAGACATCTTTAGTAAGGTAGAAGAGGAGAACTGCTTATAGAAAAACCTATGGAAATTTCAAATAATTGGAAAAATCAGTGCTTAAATGTTACTTTGAATGTGGAATCTGGGAAATAAACCTAGTATCTGTACAGCACTTCAGAGCATAAATAGACACCGCACTTGTATGGGCAGCTCATTCATTTTCTACAGTCTGCAATAGAGAATTTATTTTGTAAACTTTTTGTTTTTTTCAGCACTTATTTCTCTTAGGCTTGTGGTATTTTTTTCTTTGCTTTGTCTTGCTTATTAATTAGGTCACTAAAGGCAAGTGTACATAGTGCCAAAGTAAGTTAAGAATGATTATGTTTTTAAGGAAGAAAGCAGAATGAATTTTAGGAGCCACATAGGTACTAAATGGCTTCTTCAAAGACCACATGGTCATGTAGATTGTGAGGAAAAGGTCTCCAGGCTTTAGAAACCAGATATAGAAGTTAAATCATTGCTGTCTCCCTCAGTTAAGATCCTGTGATTCCCTATGTGACAATTTATGTAATAGTATGCTTTATAATGGTAAGTATATTATTTGTCTCATAAGGAACAAACTGTTAGAAAAGTATTGAACTAGAAGAGGAAAAAACTGCCATGGCAGTAGTGATGAGGCTTAGTTGTCTTCATTCACACCTGAGAATGGTGGCAAATAAAAGATGATATCAGGGTTAACTGCAGGTCTGCTTATCCTCTGTGAAACAAGAACATCTACAAGATCCATATTTTGCTGTATTTATACAGAATGTTTTAAGAATGCTAATGTCTATTAGCATTTTGTCTATTAGTTAGACAAAAGAATACCCAAATGTTATGGAATGAGAAAACAGTCCTGAGTAACAGAAGACTTTTGGGAAAATAACAGAAACTGGGTAGAAGATAGTGTTCATGGAAGTTGCAACCCATCCAACAAGGCAGGATGAAACAAATGGCACTGAAAATAAGCCAGTTGTCAAAAAAAGTGGATATGATATACATGAAGAAAGGAATGGAGAAATATTAGTAAAGAAACTACTTTGTGAAAGAATGAGAGTTCTAAAAGCTTCTATTTTAGAACTACAGATCAGTGCCTGAGTGTTTGAACTTGGACAGTGGCACAAAGAGCTGTCACAGGAGATAATGACACTCTGAAAATGGTAACTGAGCCTATGGAGTGTCCTCACATCAGTCCATAGAGTGGGCCTGCCCCTGGAAGACAACAGTCGTTGCTCAGTGACAAAGTTAACGAGACAGTGCATAAACCCTCAACATTTGACATCAGCCAAGCAGATGAGGTCTTTTGTTCCAGACATAGCAAAGATCATGAGACTTGTGAGAGAGAGCAAAGGACACAAATTGGAGGCTTGTAGCAAGTGGTCTCATTTTCCTCTGAGTCACAAAATTAATTAATTTCACTTAGAGACTTAATTCTTAGATTGTTGTTGCTGAATCTGGGAATGGAAGCTAAATTTCCAGAGGACTATGAGTAGACCGGGTCTAGCCTCATGTTCTGGAAGAGCATGGACTTTATTGATTTTGTCCATTTAAACCCTAAAGAGCTTTCACTGCCTTTTTTGTTTCTTTACTGGTTTTTAGACTTTGATGCACTGTGCTTCAAAACCCAGCAGTCTAAGCAGGAAAAGTTTGCTTCTGAATTAGTATTATAAGGACAAAAGGTTAGAGAAAATCACAAATTGAAAATTATGTCTGGATTTAAAATGGCTAGAAAACAGTAAATCCAAATAGACAGTGAAGCACAAAAATGTTAAACATAAAGCCAAAGAACATAAATGAGGAAAGCCTGTAATTAAGCAAAAACATGAAGAGAAGTCTTGGCCCCATTGGATGGAATAGCAGGAGTTCCTTTGATTTCAGTCAGGTTAAGATCTTGTCATTGTGGGGGGAGAATAGAAAGCTTACACACATGGAATGAGAAACGAAGCACCTGGGAGAGCCAGCCTGAGACTATGAGGCAGATTCTCTCTGGAAGCATGGTGCATCAGAGAGTCTTCTTTGATTTCCAGTTAAAATGCTCAGCTAAATCACATCAGGACTGCCATTAGGAAAGGTTGTGTAGCTTAACGGACAGGGCAAGTCTACCTACAGAAGAGGGACTACTTGTGGTTCATTAGAGAAATATTACTCCTTTGCACATGTCTCTTTGAGACTGTCACTAACATCTTTGGAATAGGATGGCAATAGTGTGGCAATGGTTCAGCCCACGGAAACAACATGTCCATCTTAATATATGTTGTTAGGGAATAGAAGAGCATTTATGAACTAAATAGTGTGACTGTAAATTTATTTTACTTCTGTTTTGAGTGGGATGTGGGAGAAGGCTTACTAGTTGGAAGCAAGATAGAGAAAGATTAGAGAGGGAGGCTTATCTGGTAAAAAACAAGGGCGGGGGGGGAGGGCAATAGAAACACATTGTGGTCCAAAGCATTTTCTGCTGTTTTTAAAATTACTATGCACAGTGAAACTAAATCAGACAAATCTCTCCAGAGGTGTGTTTTATCCCATGAGGATGTAAGAAAAGAGCAGGGCTTGCTACTCAGAATTGTTCAAGCATTTAAATACAGTCACTACCATAACACATAAAGCCAGTGTCATTATGCTGGATTTCTTGCAGTGTAGTGGTTAAATTTAAATGAGTTTCAGAAGCTTCTTTCACATGGAATTCCAGAATTTTTACCAGCTTTTCTAACGCTCATCTCTCTTCAGTGAGTCTGTACAGCTGGTAGCCATAAACCCAGACACCCTCAATGTATTTTCAGCTGTGATTCCACCTACCGCCAGAATGCCAAGAAGTTTCTCCTTGTTATTTGGCATACCTTTTTTCAAGAAAACAAGAGTATTTATAGTGTGTTAGGATTCCATGGTTATATGTCAGAAATTTTTATTATGAAATGTTTTTGTAAATAAACTAAATTCCACTGGGAAATATAGATACTTCCCCCCCACCCCCCCACCCCTCTGGGTTTATTATTATTTTTAATTAGTGCTCTCCACAGAGTGTTGAAAGTTATGATAAACATTTCCTGGGGCAGATTTTCAACCTGTAACTCTGAGGAAGAAATATGCATTTAAAGATGTTGCTTTATATTTCCACTCTGAAGGGGATTTAAAAAAAAATATTCTCACTAAATGCATTACAGCTTCTTTTCTCAAAAGAAGTTATAGGATATCTAACAAAAAAACTTCATCCTAGCATTAAAACTGAGCTAAATCTATGTGTATTTGTTTATTATTTTCTAAGCTATATGACTTCAAATAGTTAAAACCACCAGGCTCAGCCAATATGGAAATAGAGCTGAATTTGAAATTTACTATATGCTGTTTCTGCTTTTCATTTTTTACCATTTCACACCTTGTCCGCATCTCCAGCAAGCTTGTAAGTTTCCAACGCATACATTTCTTGTGATGATATATTGTCCTGGTGGAAAATTTCATTTACTGGCTGTGCCCTTTGCTGAACCTGTTGCTAGTCAGGGAACATGATAAGCGTATAAGTAGCATGCTACTTCATTTATCATACATCGTTTTAGACACTCAAATATCTCATATACAATTCTGCATTCTGCACCAAGGAAAACTACTAAACTTGCAGGGGAAAAAAAAAATCTGCAACAAATAAATTGTCAGTTTATAATATATAAATGTATCATCCTAATAAAAATTAATCATAGTTTATACTAAAACTGTAAGTGCCCTTTATTTTTTTTTTATGGCCTCAGTAACCACATGCTATCGAACACTAATAGAAAATATCTGGCTTTTGTGATTTGGTGTGTAGCAGAACTGAAAGATATAAAAATACTGTCTATTTTTAATAATTGAATTACCTTGCAAATAAATCATGGACTTGAAATACCCATCAGTGCTAAGAACATTCTGCTCTCCTAGCATTTATCTCTGGTTTAAACATTCACCCTATCTTGTATAAAACAAAATTCAAAAAGCAACCAGAGCAGCAACACCAACAAAATCCTTTAAGAAATTTAGAACTTACCAGAAAGAAAACAATTGCAAGAAATTTAAGGTCAAATAAAACCAAGTCTGTCTGATGTATTAGTTGTCCCCAGCAGAACAGGTCAGGCCACCCTAATTTCCGTAACTTGTCATCTATTGATTTTAAAGCTTCTTTAGATCACCATTACAATATTTTACTACAAGCTGCTTTTTATGTCCAACATAAAATAATCTACATCTTGTCAAAATGTTTCATTTGAAATGTTGAATACAAAGCTCTGATTTATGTTAAACACTGCTTACACTAATTACAACCTTTCACTAAGATACTGGACTATGAAAAAGTATATTGTACATTTATATAGCATCTTTCATCTTTTCTCCTTTAAAAACTGTCCATAAAAGAGTCACTTCGACTACCTCTCATATATATCCATTTCTATGGAGGAGGAGGAGTATTTTCTGGTTCACATTGTATTCTAGCTTTGAACTAAGGATGCGTTAAACAGAGTTTAATTACTTGAGCTGTGGTTTTACTACATTATCAGAGGTGATACAGGTATGCGTGGGCAGAAAAAAGGAGGAAGGGAGAGAAGAGCGATGAAAATATCAAAATTGACCAGGATGTCATGCATCATATTGTGGAGGGGGAAGGAACCTGCATTTTAAAAACATTGGCTTTAGAAATTATGCCAGGTGAGGTGATAGAAAAGTTTCTGTAGAAGAAGAGAGTGGAAAGATCTGAAGCCAAGTAACTTCCTCACATAATCACCACATGTCATAAACAATGAATGTAAATGGTAGGAAGTAGAATTTGGCCTGTATAAAGTGGTATATCTAGTCTAGAACTTCATGTCAAGAGGATCTGTACCATCTGTTGTATCTATATTTTTTTCATCAAAACAAAGATGTCACAATTTTGGTATGACCTGTCAGCTCTCAGCTTGAATCTAAGAGATGTGGCTTACTAGAGAAAGAAGTTTGCAAGGTTTATTTAAAATCATAATGGTAATTTTTCCCATTTAAAACTCAGCGATAAAGAGGTTGAAACTCAAGTCAGGTTCCCCTCTAGAATTTTCAATATTGATTTGTGTACAGTTGCCAGGAGACTGCAAAGGCAGATGCTCAGAAGTTTGTGGTATAGAGATAGATGACTTGTTGCTGAAATCAAGAGCTCCTTTTAGGTTTGAGTAGTTTATGCTTCTCTCTATAAGCGGGAGATTGATATATGCTATATTAGCTGGTGTTTATGGTTACATTTTTTTCTCTCTGATCATGGATGAAAAAAATATTCTGGATAAATGGGTCATTGATGTACCTCTCTAGTGTTTTATTTAGGGGATTTGGAGGTGGAATCCATTTTATACAAGAACTTTGCAGAAGAACAGATAGTTTTGCAATTAAAAAATATTCTTTGGGTTTCTTTGTGACCAGGTACTTCAGCTCAGTGCAAGGAAACAAACAATTGCTGAGTTTAGTTTTCAGAAAGCAGTGTGATGCAAAGTGATTAATAAAAAAGTTTAGGTCGTGCATTTGGTTCACCAGAACTAGCTAGAATGGAGGATGTGTGTCCTGCCTTACAATGTTTTGAAATTTAAACATCCATGGCATTTACCCTATAAACCAGACAGGGGCTCAGCACAGTGAGGGATCAACCCAGAATGGAAATAATTTCTTCTCATACTAAACATGACTCACCTTTCTTGCCTTACCTGTTTCTTTCATATGCTGTTAAAGTGGTAAAAGATGCTCATTCCCTTTACTTTTTCCAACTTGATGATAAAACAGTATATTTAATATGAGTGTAGAAAACAGAAAAAAACTCCTCTGTGTTACAGAGGTAAGATTGTTGATATACTTTAGTCAATGATATCCTCATTTGTTTTCCTGAAAGATATCCAAGGCTGGCTAGTAGAACAGTTGATTTTACTGCGGTGGGTTTGTAGATTTAAAGACATCCTTTGAAGAAAATGCACAGCTCTTAAAAAAACAAACAAACAAACAAAAAAAAACAAAACAGGCAAGCAGGCAACTATGTTTTTATTGTGTAGAAATAACTGTTTCCATGCCCATGATTTGTATCAAGTTGCCATCTAAATGTGCTCTACAACCATTACTTAAAATTTCACAATATCTCTATTAAGTAATGTTATATCCATTACATTGTTGAAGTAATTAAGATGCTGAGGGCATTAAGATGCTGGGAGCAATGGAACCCTAAATCTGCCTCCAAACCTTTTTGTATGCAGTGATCCCCTTCCTTTCTACACAGTACTTTCTTCCCTTCCATGCTCAGAGTCTAAAAAACACCTACATAAAGGAAACATTTCTGAAAAGAACAAAGACTCCAGGATTAAGAGATGTTTCTTTTAGAAAAAGAAACCTCTGTTAAAGAAGACTTAGCCCCCTCATTCCCTCTTACGTATTCTTCAGCAACACCTTGATTTTAGTTGCTGTCCCCTTGATGTATGTTTCTGGAGACAAGCTTTCAGTGTTGACGCCATAGATTTACAGTACTTCAAGTTCAGAAAAGAGTTCTGAAAAAGGAGAAGGACAAAAAGGGTTCTGTTATTCTCTCACTGCAGAGCTCCTTGGCAAAAGTAGAGCAATAGGATGCAGTACTAACAGAAATATACAAGGGGAGAACCTGCCTCAGTTAGAGGTAGTTATGGTCACATGTGCTTTCTTGGGAGCCTGAGGGGACATAGGGAAACATCATCCACTGAGAGTCCTAACTTTATATGGGTCAATGTATTTGATGGCAATTTTTCTCAAGGTTGTTGATTTTGGTTTAGTGTACAATATTTCCCTTTGAATCCTGAAGGCAGCTGTTAAATACCCAGATTTTTGCAACTTCTCTTTATTATTCTATTTCTACAGAGCATTAGGGTAGAGCTCACCTTAAGTTGTTCTTGCTCTAGGTAGACTTCCTAGAGAGGTATCTCTGAAAAAAAAAAAAAAATACTATTTTTGCTTGGTTGCTTGTTTATAATTTATTTTATATTGGTGCCTAAGGAACAGACTGGTATCCCATCATGCTGTGCACTTAAAAAATACAGAACTGGAAGGGCTCTCAAAGCTGCATGCAAGACAAGAGACCACAGATTAATATAATCAGGTTGGGAATATAAAGAAGCAGTAAAGCAGTAGCTAACAGTCTGGTCTTAATATACACTGTCTATCCTTGAAGAGTAAATGAGAGAGAATGGGGGGAAAAAGAAGGGCGGAGGTGGGCAATGCAGATCCTTGAAAATGAAAACAAGCAGCTTGTATTGAGCATGATGGAAAAAAAGCAGGCTAACTAACCATTGTGAAGAGACATCTCAAATAGTAGCCTTGGAGAACTAGCAGCAATCTAAATGGATAAAAGGAGACCAGATTCTTTTCTTGTGATCAAAAAAAAGAGATGTTGCCATAAGAGTTTGGACAAGAGTTTTGGTTGTGCAAGCAGAGAGGGAGAACTTTGAAATAGGCTATATGTAAAGAAACTGTGCAGTTTAGGAGTTCACAGGCAGATTTGTTTGCTGTCAGAATATAGACAGAACTGAATTTGTGTCTTTGAGATTACCCAAATAAAATATTAGGAGGACCAAGACCAGGATCTGAAGAAACTGTTACAGAAAGCTAGAATGAGGGATTAGAAGGATCTCCTGCAAGGCATGACAATGAAGCAATTAGAAATGTGAGATGTGAAGTGCTCCAAGAGGGAGCATTGAATCTGAACAGGTTTAGTTGAGCACAAATGATGGGAGACAGGTTGTAGAAGTAAATGGTAAAATTAGCAAACAACTTCAGGCTGTGATTGTGAGTGTATGTTTAATTATTAATTAACTGAAGAAGGCAGTTGGAGCAGTAGTTTTAGTGTCAGATGAGGTCAAAGATGAGTTTAAGGTTGATATTTTAGTATTTATATTTATCCTTCTAAAACTTAACTAAATTTGTATTTTGAAAAGAAAGAGCCATCAGAGCATGAAAGATAGGAACAAAAGGAAATGAGGGTATCTTCAGTGAGGAGAGAGGACCTAGTTAGTGGTACTAGTGACAACCAGTAAGAAACTGCTTTGTTGGAGAAAGTTGTAATTACATTATATTTTGTCAGCTTCCCTTTGGAAGACATCAGAGCTATACTATGTGGAAAGAGGGTTGAAGAAAGCAGAGTATAAAGAAGCAACTTGGAGTTCCCTCATGAAGAAGCATTTGGGTCGGTATGAGACATCACCAATACAGTAGAAGGAAGTGAAGAGTTAGAAGCTGTTGAAAAGAAAAGCACAAGGAAAAGAGTGATGCTGTGATTTAAGTAGAAACCACAGAATGAGAGAAGCATCTTTGCTCACAAGCTAATTCAGGTCAGGCAGTGCTGGGACAGGAGAGACTTTCACACAGGATGGTTTTCAAAGCAGCAGAGCAGTGGCACCCAACTGCCAACAGATCCCAGATTCTTCCAATTGCTTCAGAAATGCACTCTATATTCCAGAAACAGCTGAATAGGGGAAGGCAGAGAGTAACGTAATCACTTTAATTTTCTTCCTGAAAATTAGTACTTAAAATTCTATCTCTGAAGAAATGCTCAGGATTAAATTAACAAATTCCTCAGCTGTTGAATAAAAATCTGAAAAAAAAAAAAAAAAAAACTTCAGCTTTTTGCTGCCTTCCTCTTACTTGTAAATCATCCTTAGGAGCAACCACCTTCCAAG
>JANHGN010002117.1:172526-210863 GCA_024605025.1 Megaceryle maxima
TTAAAAAAAAAAAAAAGAAAAAAAAAAAAAGAAAAAAAAAAAAAGATGATCTTTTAGCTTCAGCAAAGCTAATGAATACTTACAAACAAGAATAAAATCCTGTCATTAAGTGCCTTGGAAAGATTGTGAAAAACAGTACTTTTATAAGTCCAGGACAACAATCCTAGAGCTGTTGTTGCTCCCTACACCAATTTAGACAAGAGCTGCTCATTTTATATAAAACTCTCCCTTGTTCTGTTTTGAAGAAACAAGTCTTACCATATCCTTCTACTCATCCACACACAAAAAACACCCCAAACCAAACCAAAACCAAAAACCCCAAGTAAATAAAGACTTCCAGAGACTAAATCTTCCAGAGACACATTTCTGGTCTGAGATATTATATGAAAATATTTAACAACTAAAAGAGAGTATTCCCTGAAAGGCAATGAATTGTCTCTACCTGTAAATTGCCACACAAGCTGTAAGATGCAATATACAGAGAAGAGTAAAAAACCTAAACAACTGAGCATACACTTGTCAGTTTTGATACTGAAAACTTGGAGCATTGTATTTGAGTGTATCAGCAAAGAACACCTAGACTCAATAACATCATTTGCAGAAGAATAGCAGTCATGGCAAGTAAAAGAAAATAACGTCAGTATTTCAAATGTTAACAGCTAATTTTCCATTTAAGCATGAAATAGCATCTTTCCTGTATGAATATTAGGAACAGTGGAAAACTATGAGCTCTGTTTACTCTCCTCCATTAAGCATAAAGACACTCAGATCTATAATGAGTGCCATTTTAAATTACTTTTTCTGCAGATGTCATTTGTCATAGTTTCAATTGTTATTTGAAGATGGCAGCAGTACTGAGCTACACCATTGTGCCACTTACTCATTAATGTGAAAACTTCAGTAAACAGAGTAAGCCTCAGACCTTTGTACTTCTCGACACAGTTCTGAAAAAGCCCTAAAGCAACACAGGATTCAGGTGCACTCTACTGAGAGCTGCCAGGGAGTTGTCCCCGTTGTCACTAAAACAATTCTTGCTCTCCTGGCTTCTCTGGCAATAGAGCTCAGTTAAACTTATGTAGTGTCCACAGGAGTTCTCCCTAACCTGAAGCACACATCATGCATAAGGCCAGAGCCATTGGGCAAGGCTCATGAGCAAATCACCTGGACACAGGGAGGCAGTCACCTCTCCAACTGGAATTTTGGTAAAAGGAGTTAAAGGATTAAGGATTCCAAGTGAGCATTATGTTAAGAATGAAGTCTCCCTGTTATAAATTCCTGCAATATAGCCAAACAAGTTTTGCCCCAGCTGTCATTTTCATACACAAAAACAGCTCATTTTTTTTCTGAGCATATAGCTTTTCTTGTTGGATAATCACATTAAATTCAGGTATAATCTCACATTAGGAACTAACAATAAGAGCAGCTAAGTTTCAAGAGATCAAAATTACATTACCTGCAAGTATCCCACATAATTACAAAGAGCCATTAGATATTCAATACCAAATCTGCCCCAACACAGCTATACTGATAGGCAGTAGTACTACAGAAGGTTTTCTGTGGTGTTTGGTACCATTAAAGCCAGGAGAAAAACCCAAACATTCAAGTAATTGAACTAGTGAAAGCATTAAAAAGCATACCCTTGACTATCATTAATGTCATCTGGAGGGAACCAACATTCTTCCAAGAAAACATATATGATTTTAAAATAGCAACAGTTTAGATAACAAACAGGATCCTCTCCTTACCCCTGAGGCATTTGACAGGAGCAGCACATATAGAAGGCTTGAATGACAGCACTTAGCCTGTTTGCTGTCATGGAGATAACATCCTGGCAATCAGCACAAGCTTCCTGCTTCCCAGCAACATCGTATGTTTTCGACTCGCCAGCGTTAGTGGATAGCTCCTTTCTGCCTTCGGTTCCTGCAGAGGCAAAGGCATCCTGGTGATCTGGTCCTTTTTGCTTCAGTAAAATTGAAGTAATGTTGGCAGAGTCCCTTTTGTTTTTCATCAGCTCCGTGGCTATAAGAACAAGCCATTCATCCAGAGAATGCCAGAGCAGTTCCAGCGGCTGCAATAAATACATGCAAAAACAGACAAAAAAAGGAGCATGTTGACATTAGATAATATTAATCATGTGATAATCCTCTTAAGGCAAATAAATATCACACACATTAAAAAGCTTTAAATGATCCTTCAGAAGTAATTTTAGAGGTAAGAGTCAAGGAAAAAAAAGTGTAGTTGTAGCCATAGAGCACAAGTAAAAAATTCCATATAGATGGAAAAGAATCAAGCAGCAGATATAATAAAGATAAAATAATTTAGAAAGAGTGAAACACTGAACTATTTAAGAGAGTTTGGCCTCACGGTTGTTACACAGCACACTACTGCCTGACTTCTGCAGTCAAGCAGAGAAACAATAATACAGTTGTTGAGTTTCTAGAGAGAGTAAGAATGTAGGGGTTCTTTTTTAGGTCCCTGGTCACCAGGTAGATGAAGCAAACCCCAAACAACATCACTGAGATTTAGACTCATGCACATATCTAGTAAGACATGCTTCAGGCAGAGTATGAGCCCCTACAGCTCATTTTGATAGTACCCTAGATGTCTCAGAGTACAGTTCACCAATACCTAGCTTTATGAAATAGAAAGCAGCATCAGCAGAATCTTGTATCCATTTTTAAAGCTGTAAGTTTTATTTTAACAAAGTCACTCTATTCACTACAACCAGCTTACAACCAACATAACTGAAACCTGCTACAATTCCATCGCTACATGTTTGCTCTGAGGTGCAGGCCTACTACAGAGAGAAGAAAGGGCTAAGTGACCTGTGGCTTTCTCGTGAGCATTTCACAAAACCAAAAAGGCTGACTGTGCTCTGTTTTAATGGGGTTTAAAGGGACATTTCACAAGCACAGTCTAGTGAGTACAGGGATATATATCCTACAGAGAGGCAATTCTGACTCAGGTCATTCATAGCACTCCAAAAATAAGAGTGAACTAACTAAATTCTTTTTTTCCACGTGTTACTGTGGCATCAATATTTTTCACCAATTAAAGCATTCAAAGACTTAGCACATACTGACAATTATGTTTTCATCTTCTCAAGTTGCCTTTAAAAGTTTAGAGCTATTCATAGCACAGTGTACCAGAAGTCTACACTATCTGGAGCAGTGTCAGTACACCTCATGGTGACATAGTCTCAATACACAATTAATTACTTCTCGTAAAAGCTGTGTATTAAAAATTCTGTTGAAAGTTACTATTAAAAAAAAAAATATTTACCATTATGCTTCCATTTTTTTCCCCCCACTAAGAATTTTGGGGAAAGCCAGAATAATCTCCAAGACTGGTAGACTTTACTCAACACACTGCATGACACTCAATCCTTGTACTCATAGTTAACACACATTTATTTCTCCAGATGGTAATTTTAATATCTCCAGTGTAGGTACCATTTTCTACAAACTTTCTGCCACATACAGTCAAGTTTGCTTCTTACCAAGCCCAACCTGTAAGACTTCACTACAAAACTAACAGAAAATAGGATTCATTGAATATATGGGCAAATTAAAATGCAGCTGTGTTCTTAACAAGTAACTCATGAGAAACCAGGTAGTTATTTACTAGAATACTAAAATGTAGTTTTCTTCTCCCATACTTTTCGATGCTTAGCTTGCCAAGCGCCATTCTTCTGCTGGCACCTTGTGTTTTATCTTATTTCCCTCAGACTTAGCATGCTTTTCAGAACTCTTGAAACTTGTTTTTCACAGATTCTGATCGCAAACTCATTCAAAAGTATAGTCAACCACAGCAACTTCAACATTTCACCTTCTTTTTTACTAGTCTATTTTCAGAATATAAAGCAGTCTCTAAATATTGCCAACACCTCCATATCCATGCCTGTCAGCTTTTTATGTTAGCATCCATGATCAGACTTTTCCAGCATAATATGGACATAATCAAACAATTAGCAACTTTTTTTTTTTTTCAAAACCACATCAGTATTTTTTCAGTCAATTAGTACCATGAACCACATATTAGACACAAACCTCTACTCAACCTTCAGTTTTCATATCTCACATTTCAGAAAAGTTTCTTTGGAATTATACATCTGAGGCTGATTGAGCACCAAGCTTTTACACTTGCACACCTCATCTCTCAAATGCAAGGATTTAGCTATGTAATGCCTTCTTTACCCATCTAGAAAGCAAGATGCTAGAAATTAAACCCATATTAAAAACTGTGACATTGGAGCAAACTCTTTTGCCAGATGACAGTATTTTAAGACACAGGGAACAGGAGCTCACTAATCCATGAAGTGACTGAGTCACAGCACAGAAGTTAATTTCTAGAAAATAATAGTATCTGAAATGAAGGGAAAATGTTACAGGCTTCCCAATTTAGTTCAAATAGACAGGGAGATTTTGCAGCAAGTTTTCCTAGTAAGTGATCATACTGAAGAGCAGCTGGAAGAGTGATACATGAAGAAGTAATGAATGTAAACTTGGTCCATATTACTACTGGTAAGTTTCTCACTCATAAGATCTCATCCTAGTCAGCAGTAGCTTGTTGCAAGATTGGGTGTCAAAATTCAATGAGTATTTTGTTGCAAGATCAGTGCAAGAGTTTGTGTTAATTAGCTGGTGTTTCCACTTAAAAGCATTTGGATAGGCCTGAATTGACCAGGCCTGTAATGGATTACACATACAGGGAACTCCAATAAAGCAAAGATAGCCCTGTGATTTTCTTGTCCTTGTTCAAGCAGTAACACTCCTCAGTAGCCTCAGATCAAGAAACAGTCACATTTTTAATCCCTTCCAAACTAGATTACAGTGACAACTCTTCAAAATATGTTCAATCAGTATACTAATACAGAAAACCTTAGCACAGCATTAAGAAAATGCCAGAAGTCAGTCTTTCTTCATTTCTTATACTGGTTAAAATATGTTTTCACATCAGCTTTTTAAAAGGAGTTATGAAACACATCTTTAAATGTCATTAAATAGAGAACTATTTAGACCTAATGGGACTGCGTTCAGAAGGAAAGGAAACAATTCCTTAACAAAAAAAAAAAGTTTCATGCTTTTCAACTTCAGATCATTTCAGAACTCACTGTAAAACAAAAACATTCAATTGCATGTTACAAAGAAAATTGTATTTGAGCAGAATCACTTATCTGTGTGCCCAAACTACTTTGTATGCTGAAAGAATTGTTTCTCAATTTAGTCTGGAGTTAAGTTTTGCACAGTACTTACATTACACAACTGGCACAGTTGTCCCAGGAAACAGCAGGAATTCTTAATCGTGTAAGCCAATTTAGGGGTTTTAATAAATGAGCAAAATATATACTACTGTTGCATTAGCTACCTGAACAAAAATTTCAGGACAATTTAAAAATTATTATTGCTATCACTGCAGGCCTGCTATATATTCCTATGTTATTGTTCCTTTTGTTGCTAGGTCAATTTTTGCCTTGAGCAAACACAAAATGCAAGGAGATGAGGTCAGCTACTCCTAAAACCTTAAAGAAAAAAAAAGGTAGCAGAATATTTCACTGCTGATAGTTCCTGTATTAGGAAGCTGGAATTAAAAGTATCATCTTTCATGACTTCAGCAATATACCTCTGTTTTAAGACATTAGAAGTAACCTGATGAACACATATCATCAAATAAATGCAGTAATTTCAAAATATCTTCTTCATACCACTCTAGAGGTAACATGAAGGTTAAGGAAAATTCTCTTGAAATCAGCAGCATCTAAATTTGGTGATATGAACTGTGCCATGTAAGAGCATGGAGGAAAACAGAGGGGAAGAGAGACCACCCTTCAGTTGTTATTTAAGTGCTCTGGATAGTATGTCAGTGATATACCCAGTGCAGGTGGAGTGATACACAGGACACTGGGACTGCTTTACAGACAGGTGTGATTTTCTACAGTGGGATTCCTCAACCAGCAAGTATTAAAAACAAAAACCTTCAGAAATTAAATGTCTAAATGGCAAGTATTTGAAAACAGCTATAAATCAAAAGCCTCCTGAGGGTAGTGGTAAGCTGGTACATTTCAAAGCATGAAATAATAAAATTCAAGAACAACCTGAGAAAAAAAACTTCATGGTCACCGTGAAAACAATAAGCAGATTAAAAATTCAATTATTTTTATTTATCTTGTGAAGCTAGACAAAACCAACTCCCAATGAACCTTCACTAATCATTTATCATTTTGAAATTACATTAATACAATATATTATATTAATCTTACCACATTTTGAGATTACTATGCTCTTAAATAACAATAGAAATAAAACCAGTTTACCAAAATCAGCTGGGTAACTAGACATTCAACATCTAATAAGCAATATATGAAATAAGAAATGAACAGAATTCACAAGATGAGATGTGCATCAGTGGTTAAATGAATCCAGTGGAAGAAAAAATAATTAAGGAGAAGGAGAGAGGTAGGCATAACTTAAGAAGGGATAGGGACATCAACCAAACTTACTTCCTGTTCATGAGATGTCTGATTAATGAATGCATGCTTTGTGAAATTCATCTCTTTAACGTCTATCTTCCTAACAACATCATATACTTTTCTGACCTTGAACACCTGACTTCTTGGAGTTTTATTTCCATTGTAGCCCATGTCATTTCCATTACTGGGAGAGGATGGGCCAATGCGAAAGACATGGCAAAATATCCTCACGATCCTTAAGAGACTCTTCATTTGAGCTTCATAATTACTTGACAAGCTGGGGGAAAAAATGGAATATTTCAGTTTCTTTTCTTAGATGAAACAATTTAGTTTATTAAGGTGTAAGCAATCTAATGACAGTGTCTGAAACTCATGCTGAAAAAAACCCTAAGCTTTGAACACTTTCCTTTTCTGCATCAGCCCCTAAAAGTCAAATATAAGCACTATAATTTTACTAACACATACTCTTAACTGGAAGGAAAATAAAAGCAGCAAATTCCTGATCTTGCAAAGTACTTTATTTGTTTTTATGTACATGTACACTTCTTATGAATCACTGGTAAGAAATTCAACTTACTACAGTAAGGATCTCAACATATAAAACAAATTGGGATATCCAAATGAAAGTGTTTTTCAATCTAGAAAAGACAGCATCCAGTGGTATCTTTTTGGATACATGCACTACCCAAAAGTGCACTGACTAATCAGATATGCTGCCACAGCCCATCCTCACCTAGCAATTATCTTAAAAGCCCATTAAATACCTCAATTAGACAAGGGATCAGGATGGTAAAGATGCCACTGTTTCTGCTCAAGAGAAACATCATCTAAAAGATACTACAAATGGCACTTTATCTACTACAAATTTATCCAATAAAGATATTAAAAGTTTTATGTCTTCTTAACTGAACTGGCCAACACTGGCCTCCGTGTCAATATAGAATGAGTGTAGAATAAAATATTCACTAGTTCATGCACAAGCAGAACATTCTCCACCGAATTCAACTTGATTTTCTTTCTTTAAAGCCCAAGTAGTAAGAATTCTTCTGTCTTTAAACACATAAAAACTGCAAAAAAATGAAGATTTTTTCCCACCAAACTCTGCTCACATATAAATATTATGTAAGTGAGCACATATCCAGTTCTATCCTTAAAGTACTTGCAACTTAAAAGCATGCTTTCTAACAGTATGATCAGTATACATCAGAAAACTGACATCTTAGAGGATACTGTAAACCTCTGATGCAATTAATAATCTGTTAATTCACAAATCTGAAACATAGCTAGTTGTAACATCCCAGTACCTTTATCATGACCTCACTCTCCCTATGGCATAGGTAAAAGCAAAAGACCTATTTGTTTTTAGCCCTACATTTTAATGACTTAATTTAAAAAAGCTAAGTACTAAGAATTTTACCAAACTGATACATGAAGTATGACCTTCTCATCACATTTCTGGACTTTAAGCAGAGAAGTTTTCAGTAAATTGAGATAAGAGAGGAACACAAAGAGTATACAGTACAACAATAGGAACATTAAGTTCTTAGCCAGGTAAAGAAAAGACCCAGACTAGCAGGCTATAATTAGATTGCCAGAGCTCTGGTCACAGCCACAAATTAGCATTTGCAAAATCGTTGCTTATATACCAGAAGAATCTAGGAATACAAGAAGCTAAATCAAGAAGCCAATTAAGATCTGGGGGAAAAATAAAATCAAATTTAATTAAAAATAAAATCCCACAAACACAAAACAAACAAACAAACACACACCTACACCAACCATTCCAAACATTTCTACTGAGATTCATCATCCCTCAGCAGCAGTGTTTTCCTGGTAACATTTCAGTTTAAATCTCCTGGTCTCCAGAAAGAGGACCCACATATATAGGAAAACCTTAAAGTGCTTTTAATAGTTTACTAAAGCTTTTACTAGCATGTCTGTAAACATTCAGCTAGGCCAAATCTGCACTAGCAGGACCAAATTGTGTCACACTACTATTATTTCTTAGCAAAGAGGAAGTACACAATGAAGGTAATGCTGACTGAAGAGGCTCCTTGTCTGTTCAGGCAGAAGTCCCCAGACAGAAGCTTGGTGGCACTCTAGAAGCATTACAAAAAGCAGCTTTAGACACTTGAACTAAACAACAAAGCAACCCAACAGCACTGGGCTGCAGGTTAGCACCCAGGAAACTAACAGTGCTTGATGCTTAGCTCAGCCATGCAAGAGTGTCATTATTGGAAGTTTTCACATACAGAGTAGTGCATTTTACATACTATTTGCTGGAAGGAGAGAGACGAAAGAGGCCCAAGCTCAGAGGGTCTATATTCACCAAGTACTACCTTTATCCCTGTTATGTTAATAATAAAGCAACTGAGAAGTACTTAGCTGAAGTAGAGGTGAGTGCCTCTGACAGGACACAGGAGAGAACAGAGACAGTTTTTGTGTCCTGTAGTAGGAAAATAATACCATCCCCCTTGTAACATACTACAAAGTACCAAAGAGAAGTGGGCAAGTAAGAGTCCACAGGACACCCTAGCTACAGGCATCTCTGAAAATGCCTCCTCATCCAATTCAATGTCAATCTTCCAACTTGTCTTCAGCCTCTGCTAGTCAACCCACATGCAGCAGTACAGGAGTATATAATGGCTTAAATTCAGAACAGGCATGTAGGTAGTGCTTCTGCAGCCATACTGAGGAAGCATTGCTCAATACAGAGAAGTAACTGTAATAAAAGAAATCTAAATGCACAATCAGTTTATCTCTGAAGATACTGAAATAGAAACAAATACTGCCTCATATGATCTAATCCAGATACCACAACTTCTGATAATGTTGCCATAAAAAGCAAGTTTGAAACCCTTTCCTGCAGAATGGTTGTACACTTTATCACAGTTTATTTGTGGGAGAACTACTGGCTCTAATGAAGTCTGACATAAAAATAGGAATGTACTACTAGTTAAGCTGATTACACCCTGAAGCTCAACAACATCTGAAGTTCTTCAAAAAAGTTTAGACACTTTAAATCCAAACAATGAGGGTGGTGAACCACTGGAGCAAGTTGCCCAGGGAGGTGTTAGATGCTCCATCCCTACAAACATTCACGGTCAGGTTGGATGGGGCTCTCAGCAACCTGCTCTAGTTCAAGATGTCCCTTCTTACTGCAGAGGGGTTGGACTAGATGACCTTTAAAGGTCCCTTCCAACCCAATCCAGTCTATGATTCTATGATTTGAGGGTTTTAAGTCTTTTATACTCATTCATCAAGGCAAACACCCATCAGAACAAGACTGTGATTAACGATGCCATGAATTTCCTAGCATTGTCCAGGAATTCTGACCTGCTATCTACAAGCTCTATCCAAATTTAACATGACTGATGGGGAAGAGAAAAAAATAAATAAGGCGACACCTAGAACTAAGAATACATTACCTATTCTCTAATTGATAGGGTCCTTGTGTCCCAGCTCCAACTGAAATGAAGCATTTGAAGTCTTATTCCTGTACAACAGGGCTCTCTGGTTCCAGACCACTCTTAAACCTCTCTTTTCCAAAAATTAATCCAGAACATATTAGAGAGCAACTTTCACTCATGCTTTCAGGCTCTCAACCTCTTTCAGTAAAGATTTTCTTAGCTTCTAGTACAGCATAAAGGCTGTATCAAATTCTGCTAGCTTTTGAAAACAGTAAAGCATTACTGGTATTCCAACAGATTAGAGATGAGGTGTTTTGCACAACCTCCCTCAAACAGATGTCACAAAAAATAGAACAGCCTACTAGGAAAATATGTTTGCCTATTTTATGTGTTTCCCTAAGTAACCACTTCAGTTGCTGTTGAGACAGCACACAGGTAGATGAAGTTACTGATGTCATATATATTAGCAGCCATGAAAGGCAATCAGAGACAGCAAACATGAGACTACTGTCTGAAGTCACAAAATTCTCCTCAAATATACTAAGAAAGCACAGGGAAAAAAAAAAAAAAAAAAAGAGATGTGGAAGAGAAGAAAAAAGGAGAGAAGGGAAAAAAGCAAATGCTTGATAGTTGGCTAAATGCTAGATAGTTGGCTTCCCAGAGCTGACAGAGACAAATTAACCAAACAAAAAAATACACTTGTATGCCTTTCAAGCTTCTAAGCACAAGCAGCTATGTAGGGACACCAACTTTCTGCCCTGGCATCCTTGTGAAGACAGTGATCTAAACTGGCACTGTCATACAGAATCAGATTTGAGATCCATCTACTCCAGCACATGCTGGAGTAGATAGTTTAGATTATTCAGATATTCAGTTTAATATTATTTTATTATTCAGATTATTTTTATTACAATTCAGATATCTTAGACTATTATTCAGATAGTTTAGATTATTAAAAACTACTAAGTGGCGCTAGGTACCAGGTAGCTTATCAACCCACTTATGATCCACTCACACTTACCTAAGCAGTTTGTGACCATTTGTTGTAGCAACTTCAGCAAGACTTGTTAGGATCTTAAGATACTGGCTTTCACTCTGCTGAGACAAGTGTTCCAGAACTTGCCGCAACTGATACATTAAGACAAAAGAAATTGCATAGTGTCATGGAGCTTCAGATCAACACTTAATTTAGAACACTATCACCCAAGCACTAATATCTAGCAATATTAATGTACACCCATACTGCCCAGCAGCTAATCTAACCTCAGTTAATGTTTCATTATAATTTACAAAGATTACTGAAAAGGTACACATTCCAGTGTCAACAGAGGCACTACAGGATATATAATGTTACAGGATGCTATGAACACTGAATGCTTAACAATGTATTATTAATTCATAAGAACAACTTATTTTCACCTGAAAAACCAGAGGGATACACTTTCAACTTCTGAAAGCTAAGAGCGTATTTTGAGGTCCATAATTCATAATTTATCTGCCTCCCCAGTTCACTCCTTGCTTAGTTTATGACACAGTCTAATGCAGTCCTGGCTCCTAGAGTTTACTCTCACTACCTTCATTTTTGCTCAAGATGCTGAGTGTTCTTCCTTGGATAAGAAGTCATACCCTGTCAATCACTAACTGTTATGATTACCCTCTTCTCAAAATTGTCCTTCTTGCTAAGACTTGGTTCACAAAGAGTAGATGTTGCAAACATCCAGACGCTGCCCTGTCTTTGTTCTGCACTTTTCTATAGCCTAGATTTTTTTTTTTTCTCCCCCTTCCCCCCCCCCCCCCCCCCCCCCACTTTCTCATTCCCCTTTTAGAGCGGAAATGCACACGCGCACAAACACATACAGACATAAAGTATACTTATCGCTTATATCCAGTCCAGATAAAAATCAGCTCTATGGAAAAGCAAAGCTGTGATAATAACTGTGCATCAAACTTGAACCCTTTGCTGTACTTGCCTTCTACTTTTCTTCGCTGGTGGTGGGTTGTTTTGTTTTACGGTTGATGCCATTTCTTTTAAGTCAGCCCTTGAGACTAAATATTGTACGACAATGTTTGATAACATCTTGTATCATGCTGAAAAACCCTTATCTAAAGATTTGGCCGGGTGATAGACAGGCAAGAGTGAAAACATTCCTTAATAGCAACATTGCTTTCATCTCATTGCTGCCCTGTTGAAGTTCCCCCGCTCATTAATATTCCCAGTCACTCTTTCTCTCTTACTCTCTCTCCTCTTTTATTGTTTAAATGTTTAGTGTAAAATACATTCATCCTGTTATAGGATCATGTCAATGGAATGAGACAGAGGAGTAATCCTTACCAGCATGCGTCTGAAATAATAGCATGAAGAGTAATTTCTCACTAGGAACTGCAGCAGTGCATTAACTATTTGTTAAAGTGCATTAAACTGCAGGCAGTTGATGTAATTAATTTATAATATAATGCAATGCAACCTCTTAAAACTAAGTTGAATTGACCCAAAGGAAAATTTATCTGTAAGCAAAAAGCTCACTGATAAGCCAGCTTTAGTCAGTGAAAACAAGGGAGTTGTTTCATCTTAAATAACAATCATAGGAGGAGAGCGGGCCCTACAGTAATGAATAATTGCGAATGAATGCTGTTTTCATTTTGTAAAAGGATCCCAACATAATCATTGCACAGCAGCATGATTATTCCAGCAATGACAGATGTTAGAAACACCACTTCTGCTTCTGTTTATGCAGAATCCAGATAAATGTTTAATGTTTAAATAGTAGGAGTTATTCTGTAGTATAGGTACATTGGAGTTTAGTGCATTAAAAGAAGAGGCTACTATCTTTCATTTGAAAATGCTCTTCCAGGGGACAAGAAAAAAACCTCTGACCTCCCTGGTATTTTAGATTTTTTTTTTTTTTTTTTTTCTTCCCTCCTCACCAAACTCTGCCTGCCTCCTCTCTTGAGGCTACAATAATGTACCGATCTGAACACAGGGATTGTGTAAGTTCTACCTTTCCCTAATAGGTAGATTTGTAATATTACTATTACTTTTATTTCAAGGTGAGTAGATCTCAGAAGATGAGAGTGGGGGGTGCTTTTGTTCTGCCTTGGTTTCTAACCGAAGGAATTGCACAATTTTCTCTGAAATGAGCTTTTTTTTCCAGAAGTACAATGAGCATAATGACGCAATGAGCTTCACTACAGTTCTGTTAAGGAGACTGGGATGACAAGAAATACAGGTTGAGGACAAGGGGATGTTTGGGATTTTCAGTAGTCCAAGGAGTTAGAGGCAGTTTCACAAGTGCCCTCAGATACAAATATATGCATATACTATAGGTCACACTGCAAAAAAACCTGCTTAGGTGAGAAAAGCATTGAAAGTTGTACTGAAAAAAGGAACATAACCTGCCAGTTTTAACAGAGAATTGCAGGATGATAGTATAGAAATTATTTACAAATGTGACTGTTTGGCTTTTAAATAAATCTTTAGGCATCTGTATTCATGGGCAGTTTTTAAAAGGGCACTAAGCAAAGATTGTATTTCCATGGTGGAAGCCGTGGCCATGAGCATTTTGGAACGCAAGCTTTTAAACAGGAATACACAGATGTAGAAAAGAAGATGGGTATTTCTAAAGAATTTGGGATGACTGGCCAAAAGCTAAAAGCTTGAAGGAGTTAGGTTGTATCCCTTATGTTTGTTGTGGGAGGGCTGTGTGAAAAGCCAAGTACGATAAAAGAGAAAATTAGAAGGCAATGACTATCTGCCCAGCTCTGCATCTGTGGGATGAATTTTGTACCTTCTCCCACATAAACTACCAGCCCAAATCCAGTGTAGAAAATGGTCCTATTATTTGAGAAGTATTTAGTAGTATATTGAGAAGGCTTAAATATCCTCTGAAATGCTTTTTAGTTACACTAGCCCAGCAGGTTACCACCTGAACGTTGTGACTCTCTGTAATGTCACAGTTCTAGACAACTTTGTTTCTAACGGGTGGAAATCTGGTCCCTTTCACAAATGCTGGATTTCCAAGAGCAAAATGTGGACTTCTTGCACAATGCACTGCACTGCTGCTCCTGGAGGGAGCAGGGACTCCAAGTTATGACTGTCTGAAGGTTGTCTGTGAGATTGGTAGAGGCAGGAGCAGAGCAGGTGTGTGAGGCAGCTGTTGTTTTTAAATCATTAAGATGTATGACCAGGTTGAATAGCTTGCATGCTGTGGCCCATGTACCCGCAAACACAGTTCAGGTGAAAACAAAATAAAAATGGACACATTAACAAATGTGAGGTGAGATTTGGATCCTCTCTGAATCCAGCTGAAATCATAGGATCCAGAGGGCTATTTCTTATAATCCTGTTTAGAATACTATATATTCTGACTCTATATACTGCTGCATTTCCTTGCCCTCATTTAGATGTGCTTTTTCACTTTGTGTGTCCCTGTTTAGACAGAGCTGAGCTTTTTCAGTGTTGCAGAATAATGGTGGTCACTGTTGGAGAGGAACTTTTTTAATGGGTTTAAGTGAACTTTAAGCAGTCTAATTATTAAATTGCCTCTTGGTTGACCGAGTGAAAGCTGACTTTCATGAATCTGGTGCTATTTTTTTTTTTTATACCAGAAGAGTTTTCCCTCAGATTTATTGGTGTTTGGGAAGCATATAAGAGCAATAATTCATTCATTGTAAAAAACAGCTGCATACATATTTTTAAACTTGTGACATTAATCACTAGTTAAAACAGATAAGTGCCAGAGCTACATCCTAGGTTCTTTTCACACAAGTATTTGATTGATTTAACAATATCTATAACTATACCCTTTTCCATACCTGTACCTAGAGCAGTGTGTGTCTCTCTAGATATAGATGTACTTATACACTTAATCATGCAAACACATAACAGAGGCGGTTCTATTGAGTCGTGCTACAAAAGCATATTTATAGGGTCTGGGATGAAATTCCCAAGTCAGTGGTTTTCTGAATTACCTAAGTACAGTTAAGTAGTATTGGGGGAGAGAGGGGAGGAGTATCACATTTCAGATTTGACATTAAAATAGTCAACAAAAACCAGAAACAGAGACACTGATGAAGTATTGTAGCTGTTTGTTCCTTGTTTTCTCCTAGCTGATTTGAAATTAATAATGAATTTACAGGAACTTTAACTGTGCAGTGTGTTGCTGAGTACTATTCATTTTCATAAACTTTGCATTTCCGTGTAGTGGAAGTAGAGTGCAGCCTGCAAAGGAGATGATTCTTTGAAATCAAATGTTGGCCCTAATACTTATAAAATGGAAGAAAAAAGAATGTAAAATGGTTCTGCTGAGAAGGAAGGACAGGTGTCGTGGGTTTTCTGAAAGTATAGGTCATAGTACTTGTAGAAAAAAAAATATTTTAAATAATAAAGTTGCTTGGGAAATATTCTGTATGAGATGAAAAGCTGCATGGAAAATACAGGAAAAAACTTACTGAGGTGAGACAGCAATGAGGAGAAGGGAAGAGGTAGTTGTTACCTGTTTGAAACTCACCATGGATTAGCAAAAGTCACATTAAAGAAGAGATTTCAAGGCTAAGTAAAGAAGGTAATTCAAGAGGAAGGGCAGCTATATACCTTTTTCTTCTCTGCGTTTCTCTCAGGAAAGATCTTTCCCATCTTGCTCCTCTGAGGTGTTGGCAGATCTAGCA
Source organism: Megaceryle maxima (assembly GCA_024605025.1). Classification (NCBI taxonomy): domain Eukaryota; kingdom Metazoa; phylum Chordata; class Aves; order Coraciiformes; family Cerylidae; genus Megaceryle; species Megaceryle maxima. The sequence continues at coordinate 188,070 of JANHGN010002117.1, forward strand.
GAGTGCTTTGGGATAATTTATGCATATAATGTATGCACAGGTGGATAATTCATACTTCTGCTCAACCATTCAGTTTATAAACAGGAAATTAAGATACTTAATTTGTTTTCTGTTACTTTGTCCAATACTAGGAGTCTCTTTTTGTATTTGGTCACTTCTGTTTGAAGCAAGATTAAAGGGAACAGGTTTTGGAGCAGGTAGATTAGAGGAATTCTGTATGACTGAGCCAAAGTCTATTGAAACAAAAAGGAATCAAGTCAAATTTGTAACAAGGAGGCTAGAACCTCATCTCACATACATCGGTATTATTTTAACAGCTGAGAAACTGTTATGCAGAGTTATAATATCAGGAAAAATCTCACACCTCCAAAATGTAGATTGAGTATTAATGAAGAAGTTCATAGTCTGATCCAAACTGTAATATTCTCAAGAATACTTAGATACAGACACCAGTGACATTGTGCTTATGAGTTGGTGTAAATCCAAAACAGCTCCATTGATTCCAACATCACTCCTGTGCCTTGGAGCAATGTGAGTGAGGAGAGATTTTACCCAATACCTGAGCAAATAAGCAAAGAGGTCATAGCACTCATCTCCTACCTATAGAAAATGCTATAAAGTTCAAAAATAGTACGAAATTTATGTCAAAGGCATAATTTTACTGAAACAGGAATCAGGACATTACAAGTATACAGGTAAACTTACTACCTGAGAAGACTGATAAATCACCAACCTCAAAACCCAAATGTACTGTCCAAACAGAATAAACAGTGTTCTATTTCTTACTATGTGGTGCAAGATAAAGACCTCTTAAAAATTATTTATTTATGAAGGTAAAGAAGGGGAAAAGGTAATAGAGAGAGGTACAATTAAATTAAAAGTCCAGAATTACAGAATTACTCATCAAATCTTCTTCAGAGTCTAATGAATCATTCAGTTCCTTTTCATTCGTCTTTTCTAGTTCGCTCCTCCGGGCATTTAAAATTGCTTTGCATCATTGTAGTCATAAAAAAGAAATTTATGCCCCTCAGAAAGGATACGCAGTTTTGCAGGAAGTAATATAGACATGTCCAATTTAAGATCAGCATAGTCCACCTTCAAAGAAATAAGTCTTTTCCAGGAAGCTTGAGTGGCTATAGCAATATCTGGGTAAGTAGATACATGCTTAGACGGAACCTCTTTCCTTTGCACCAGGTTTAGAATCTGTTTTCCCACTTCACATTAGTGGGGAACACCTGACCGAAGTGCAGGAATGAATTCTCAGGGTGTTTGTCTCCTTTGCTAGAAGTGCTGAGAAGGACAGGGAAGTGCCAGAACTGAAGTTGGAGGTGAGCATCACATTTAGCTTCTAGTAAAACCTCAATTCAGGATGTCAGGGGATGGCTTCTCCAGAAAGGTTGATAATCCCAAAGGTGGTGTCACTGCAGCCATTTCCCAGGTTGAAAAAATCTAGCAGGATTGCATTGTATGTTGAAAGAGAGGTGAACTTTTCAGTGCAGTTTATATGATACAAATGCCTCAGTTCTTCACACCTAACTTTACCTGAGGCATGTATTTTGGGAACATGGTCCCCCTAAGTGCCATCTGAAGTAAACGCACACAGAGAAACACCTATAGAAACTGAATAAGCTGAGGCATGAGTCACTCACAAGAAATACCTGTAATTGTCCACTGGGCTGCCAACAGTGTCTAAGATAAATTGAGGTGCACAGTTTTAGTCGGGCGAATTTAGTCTCAAGTGTCGACATATATTTTAGAATTTTTTTTTTTTTTTATTGAGTACAAAAGCTTTGCTTCCAAAACTCTCAGAGCTCTTTGGATATAGGAAAATAAGGATGGTGAAGTGAAAGCCACAAGCTCCAGATGCCTCAATTTTTAGGTGACCATCCTGAGATGTGCCTCAGGTAGTGAGTACATGCAAAATAGATGTCACAGATGTACTAGTAAATAAGTCAAGAGTATAACTTCAAGCCCAAATTCTGTGCTCTAATCTGGAACCACTGGCGCTTCTTCCAAAGGGTTATTTTTTCTCTTCTAAGTAAGCAACAGAGAAGAGTATACAAGTAAAGTATGTGTCTATTTCCAGATATATCATTCTGAGTGCTTGGATTTCCTGTAGAATAGTCATCTCATAAGTAGTAATGTGGTGAAGGTAATTTCACCACCGTAGTCTGATTTTTGAAGGAATTGGAGGTTGTATTTGGTCCTGTACCATCACATATATTGAGCCCACATCAAGCTGCTGAAGTCAATGAGCTGCCTTCACAGATCTTAACTAAGGCTTTGTTTCCATCAGTGTCACTTTAGGAGGCAATGCAGAGTTGTTTGTGTTTGTTTTCTGATCCTGCTGACTCACTCACCTGCTGCTTCACAGCAGTTCCCATGAGTTAATACTGTCCAATGTGTCTTCTTTGAAAGGAACAACTTAATAGTTTCACACACTGAAGAAACAAGATATCCTTAAGCAGGGAATGAAAGGTAAAGAGCTCCTTTAATGTGCATAGACCAGTATGCACCAGTAGGACATACTAATTTGCTTGACTGCCTCCACTTTTTTAATTTCCCAAACATAATGCGATCACTAACCAGCCTGTAAATAATGCAGCAAATGGTACAGTCCTAAAGCCTGTTACAGCTAGATTTGTTTGACCCTTTGGCAGAGTTGTAGTGTGATTCAGATCTGACCAAGCTTACATATCTGCTGATCAGGAGTATTTTGCCCTGTTCTTCCCTCTAACTTCTCATTGACACTGAGCACTGTGAAGAATCCCTCAGTTTCACAGGACACTAACCAGCTCTCTGAGATTAAAATACACCCAGTCACACACATGAACAAAAGCTGAATCTCGCATCCATATGAATGCCTCAAAAAGTCTGGTGAATGCAGTTGTAATGAAAGGTATATTTGGTTTTCAAAAAAGGGGAAGGCTGTTTTTCAACAACATGAAATAGTAGTTACTACATCCAAAAGTATATTTCATCTTTAATATTTATTTTCACTTGAGCAGATTGCTAATGGCCACTCATTTCTTCATAAAAAAATGACTCTACTACATCTTACAGAATCTGTATTTAAAAAGGCATTGATAAATTGAAGGGAGTTCAAGGAAGAGAATAAAAAATTATTAAAGTGCTCCAAGTATTGACTTACAACTGAAGATTAAAATAATTGAATGTGTGTGGGCTTGCTAAACAGTTTTTATAACTTTGTTCTCAAAAAGTATGTGTTTGATTCTTACTAATTCAGGTTTCAAAATTGAGAAAATTCTCAGGAAGAATGATCTGATTGTAGAGTGGATACACTTCTGAATGTAAAGACTCAAAGTTTGCTTCTCCCATAGCTACCTGTCTTGCAAAATTCCTTCTTAAATATTCTTTTCAATGAAGTATTTTCAGGATAAAGAACTACTTAAGCTTAGCAATAATGACAGAACTTAATTAAAAGTAAACTTTGCAGAAGTGCATTATTTGAATATGGCTCTGAATTGCCCATCTTGTGTGTGTGATAATAAAGATTCAGCTCACCAGATTAAGATAGCATTTAGAACTGAAGAGCAGTTTATGTTTGAATCTGGATCTGATGCCATGATGTGACTCACCTTTGTTGGTAAACAAAAAAAGGAAATCATATCATGCTACTGTGGGACTAAGAGAGAAAAGTAAACAAGATCAGACCAGCTGCAAATGCAATGGCCAGTTTATTGTTTCCCTACTTTGCAATATTAGTTCTCTGTCATGAAGCCACTATCATGGAAGGAGCAAGAAGAAATCTTGGAGAGGTGATTTAAAAGTCTCAGCCCTGCGTAGGAGCCTGTTTGACTTATAGTAACATTTGTGGAGATGCCTCTTAAAGTAATAGCTAAGCCACCTAAAATTCCCTTGATTGGCTCAAATAGTCCTCCATATTGCCACATCCCAGACTATATGGAAATTAAATAATTATAAAAGATTTGTGAGGGCCATGATGAGTTTTGCAGTGAGGTGGGACATCAGGGTCAGTTTATAAGGAAGGACCATTAAAATGTTAGCAATTATTAGGAAGAAATGGAGAGAGCAAAAGCAAAACACAACACAATGTTATTTTTCAGATACAGTTTGCCTGCACGTTGGGTATTTTACCCAGTTTTGGTAGCTGATCCTTGACACAGGACATGTAGAACTAGGAAGAGCCAGAGAAGGGTGACAACGACGTTTAAAAATGAATGCCCTGCTTTAGACATGGGCAAACTAAATAGGAGACAACTTTTAATAGAGAAAAGAGAGAGTAGGGTATAGACTTTTGTAAGTCATGAATTGCATAGACCAACTAAATAGGAAAGAGTTATTCAGCATGTACTACCCCTTGGAATTGTCAGAAAATATCTTCAAAAGGGCATACTTTTTCTCACAGTGTGTAATTTCATTGTGGATTTTGTATCCACAGGGAGCTGTGGAAGCAAAAAATATAAATGAGTTCCAAATGGGACCAGATAAATTAATGAAGAATTGGTTTGTTGGTTTTTCATAGTAATTAAATTTAGTGGTTTAGATGTGTACCTCAGGCTAAGGAAGTCCCTTGACTGCTGATTTTTGAATCCTGGGATGATGTGGCAAGGGAAAGATCACTCTTAACATCGTAAAAGTCTGTCAATGGCCATTTTTGGAGACTGTATGTTATGTTAAACAGGTCTGATGTCATGCAGTCAATCTTACATTTTTGAGAAAAAAAGACTCTGACTCTTCTTCTCTGACTCCCATCCATACATGGTTTATTCCTTATATGAATATCCTGAGGGATCCACATTCTGCATCACACCTTAGAGAGGGAAATTTGTAGAAGCAGTAGTGATATAAAAATTTGCCTTTGCACATTACATCTCAGGTGGATCTTTAAGATACAGTGTTGTGGTTTCTGTTCCCGTGGTTATGATTCATTATATAGCATCCAGGCATCCCACTCAAGAATAAGGACATTGTAAAAAATGCTTAGTACGAAAGATTCCTTGCCCTGGCAAAGAAATTACAGAACTGTTCAAGTGCAATGTTTTGAGGACCTCATCTTTTTCACATGGTGATTTTGTTGTGGGGTTTTGTTTTTTTTTTTATTCCAATTTTAATTTCACAGGAAAAAATAGTTTGTTTCTGGTTCTGAAACAAGTGTAAATGGTTTCTGAGATGGTTCCATCTGCCCGTAAGAGAATACAAACTGAACAGGCCTTCCATATGTCGTGGTGTTGCCAGTGTCATAAAACCTATTTGTAGACAAGTCACTGTAGTTTTCCTCCCTTAACTCTCTTCCTATCATAATTCAGTTGGTAGGATTTGGCACAAAACACGAGATAGACAAGAAGAGTCCCCTTACTTTGTTGGGCCTTAAGTCATTCTTTTTTTCCCAACCCTTTTTCAACCATCTCCTCTAATTCCTGGTGTTTAGGTGTATTTGTTTTACATAAATCAAAGAACTGAAGAAAACAGACACATTACCTTGTTTAGTTTGAGGAAGAGGAGGCTGAGGGAAGACCTCAACACACTCTACAACTACCTGAAAGGACATTGTAGAGAGGTTGGTGCTGGTCTCTTCTCTCAGGTAATTAGTGATAGAACCAGAGGGAATGGCTTCAAGCTGAAACAAGGTAGGTTTAGACTAGACACTAGGAAAAAATTCTTCATGGAAAGAGTGGTGGGATATTGGAATAGGCTGCCCAGGGAGGTGGTTGAATCACCATCCCTGGATGTGTTTAAGAATCACTTAGATGTAGTGTTGGGGGATATGGTCTAGGGGTGAACTTGTAGAGTAGGGTGAATGGTTGGACACAATGATCCCATGGGTCTTTTCCAACCTAGATGATTCTGTGATTTTATTAGAAATGTGTGGCAGCACATGTTGTTCTTTTCCTGTTGTAACTCTTAATCCACACCTCTTTTTGCTGTTTGTGGTCATCGTTCACTGTGTACATCTAATTTAGACTGTAAGCACCTCAGGGCAGGGGCTTGTAATTCTAGGTCTCTAAAACATCAGGTTCACTGGTGGTGATGTATAAATACTACTAATAAAAAATGCTGAGCCACATCACTCAGATGGGAAAGGTGTTGAAATGGACTCAAGCAAGAACTTTTTGATTAATAACTCCCATATCTCTTATTTGCATTCATGGTAACTTTGATGAAAATAACACCTGAATAAACAGAAGTATTTAGTTGGGGTTTGGTGTTTGTTTGGTTTGCTTTTTATTTTCTTGGATTTTAAGACATAATAAGCTATGTGTTTGGAACAACATCAGAGCCTGGGGCTGCTTACTGTACTATCCTGTTTATCCATCAAGATGGAATTATGGATAAAATAATAAAAGGCTAATACTGTAAACTACTAAAGCATGGGAATTAAATTTTTCCTAACTGACTCTGTTTTTTTGTAGAAGATATATTTCTGGTATTTTGATGAACATTAGTCCACAGAAAGAATTTGTGAATAGGTTATGCTGCCTTGCTGGAAGAGGTGCATTTTCCACAGTGAGACCACAAAGATGCAGAGACTGATGTTCTGTAACGTCCCAGTGGACATCAGGTGCTGTACATTGTGTCACCTCCCTAAGCCAGGTCATACCTGATTGGGGAGCTCTCAGTTGACTTGCCATCAGGACAGTAAAGACCGTCTTCCCATGTTTGCACAAAGATGCAAGAGCTAATATATATTAGTACTCTAAGAGTAAAACAAACAAACAAATCCACCCCTCAAAAGCACAAACAAAACTACAGTCCTACATCTGCATTAAGGCATTTACTTTTGCATCATGGAACATTATTGTTTGAATGATTAATACTACCCAAGATCAAGGCTGAACATGTTTCATACTGTATGGTGGAATGGGAACTGAAATGGGAACTCACTGGGAACTACTAAATCAATATAAACTATTTTAACTGCCTTAAAACTGGTGAGTGGAGCTATTTCTATGTGCAGACAAGAGAGGGGAGCTTGTATTAATGTTATAGCACTGCTAGGATCCTCACAAAAGCAGTTGCACACTTTTGATAGACATCCATCAGAACTGGTTGCATGGGCGAAGGTACAGGAAAGAGGTTGAAATATGGCTGTAGGGCTGGAAAGTATGCTTGACATCTGGAAATTTAGAAAGTTTGGTGTTTCTATCTGTAAAAAAAAAATAAATTAATCCCTGCCTACAAGTGCCTAAATGAGGGAAGCTTTTTACTTACAGTAAATGACTCACAATAAATCAGTCTTAGAGACAAAGCTACACCTTCGGATGACAGGAAGCTGAAGTTATATGGTGAAAAGACGCATTTTGATAAAAGCCGTGATAATTAACCATAATCAGTAGTGTGTTAAATTTCACTGTCTTTGGTGTCTTTAAAAGAATACCCTGATACCCAAATATTTTCACGTGTATACCGAAGTTGTGCTGCTCAGAGAAGTATCAAAACACCTGCCATGTACGTATGGGTAGTGCCCTTGCGCTCAGAAAGGTTATTTCAGGTCTTTAAATTAAGACATGCTAGAATCATTCCTGGGTTGATATTAAGAGTTGTCTGTCTCCTTTTCCCTGCCCCAGTTATCTTTTCTGACTGTTTTGTAAGTTGAAGACCCACATCACACAATACAAGTTTGATTAGCTGAACCTGGCTTCCTCAATGCTCCCTCTTGTCTCCAGCAGAGCTGCATGTCTCTTTTTATTTATTTTCTGCATTAAATGCTTACAGTGTGCTTGGGGCTGTACAAGACATAAATATAAAGGGAGTCCATTCCCTGTAGGAGTTACTGCATGGAAGGCAGAGAGGAGTAATAGTTTGGGTGTATGGTACTGGTTGGTTCTTCAAAAATAATGCATTATTGTTTCAGGAATTAGTTGATTCATGAGTGCAAGAGCATGGATATGGGGAATGGGCTGGGATGAAGAGGAGGTAGGTGGGGCTTGAGTCACAGTTGACATGTCAGGGACAGGGAGCAGGAGGGCAGAAGGTAGGAGTAGGAGGGTAGGAGGTTAGGGAGCAGAAGTCAGAGGAGGGCACCACAGGGGATAGAGTGCCACAGGGTGACAGGAATGTGTGATAAGAATTAGGATATGAATTACAGCTTGGGGCACAGTTATGCTGATTCTGGAAGTAGAGTTGTTTAAACTTGAGACAAGCATGAGAGAATCACGAATTACTAAATTCAGCAGAGAAAATGAAGGATCAAGTCTCTCTCTTGCTAGAAGGCTACTCATCTTAGTCTGTTTTATGGAGGAAGTTAAACCAAAAGATCTTAAATAGCCTGTATATGCATGGCATCAAGAGGACATTTGTAGGAGGTATAGCCAGCAAATATTTGTATTTATGATTTTCTTGATGACCTGGAATCTCTGTTGTTTGACTTTATTCCAAGTCCTTCCTGTCTTCAAGATAATCATGTTTGTACTATAGTAAAACTTTTGCCTTCTATTTATGAATTGTACATAATAAACAGCACCATCAATTTATTTGGTGGTCATTTCAGCTTCTGCAAATATTTCATAGCACAGGTCACTCTGATTTCCCATATAATCTGAATCAGTAGCACTCTGATAATTCTTTCATCTCAACCTCAGGATTACTTGGGGGCTCTGAGCTCAAATTATGTTTAACAGCTTTGGACATTTTGGATGTAAAAATCACGAATAGCTGCAATTGTTTTCTGGCTGATTTGTGCATCTGTAGTTCGGGTAGAGAAGAAGAAATCTGCAATGTAATATCATAAAATAGCCCAGGTGTGAAGAAAGCCACAGTGATGGGTGTAACAACCTTGCTACAGATTTCACGCAGAGTGAAACCACAAAGAAAGGAGACTGGAAAACAATTCTGCTACTTAAAGTAATTGTGTTATTTATAGGAAAGTAGTTTGTCGTACTTGTAGCTAGTCAGAAAATGCAAACTTAATTCTTCTTGATCTAATTCCAACATGCTATTCAAAACCTGTTTTGTTTAATATATTGTTATTATGCGGTTTGAAGGAGAAACTCATTCCTCACGTAAAGTGCTCTAGTGCTTCAAGACTCATGTAACTTGTTTAATCGTGATAGTTATTTGATAGCATTATGTAGTAATCACTTTATCAAACTCTGATGATCACCCAGAAGCAGCTTTGGGCAGGATTGTTAAGAGTGGTATGGATTGATGAAGACAGAACTATTTGTTATTGCGCACTGAGCTCGATGGCTTGTGGGCAGTAAATGGCACTACTTTTCACATTTGAAACTTGAAAGATATATTCACTTCAGTATAACATTGCATTATATCATCTGAAAAGAGAAACTCTCTTGCAGTCCATAACTCCTCTTGTTCTTCTCCAAAATAAAAATCAAAGATATTTTGCAGTTATTTCAGTAATACAGTAGTTACAACTGGAGCTTGCAAGGTATCACAAATCTGATTTTGCTCCTCTCCCACCCATCATGTAACCATAAGCATTTTAAATCTCTGGGGGGAAAATCCCTTCAATTTCCAGTGTTGCCTAACTAAATTGGCTCTTCAGAAAGCAGGTTTAGGAAATGAAGCAGGCAAAATTAAGTTTTTCCTCCCATTCATTGCTCTGGGTGTGAGGCCCCAGAGCAAGTGTCAGAGGCAACAGCAGTACCTTTGCCAGCACTAGTGCTCCAGGTGAGGGGGGCACTTGGTCTTCACCTGTCCTTGTACAGAAAGAATAGTGCAGATCCTTACATGCAGATACGTGAAATACGACCCCATGCCCCCATGGAATAGCATCCTATATTTAACATAGTGTTAGTTTATACTAAAAGAGCTGATGTTCATGTGAAATCTGGTGAATTTTTTTGCATGCAAGTGGAAGTCAATGGCTCATAACAGGAAATGTACTGCTCCTTCCCAGTGTGACAGGTGCACAGGTATAGAGGCAGCAACAGAACAGGAGTGGGATACAGTCTCAGAAGACTATCTATAAAACATGCAGATGAATTCACTGAAGTTAGTAGTTTATCTAGAGCTGAACTACGCTGGCCAAGTCTCCCAAGGTTGATGGGTAGGGATTTCATGTTTTATGCTGCCAGATCAAACATACAGGGCTCTCAGAATTTAGGTGTGAATGTCTAGTATAGATAGAAACTGGACACACTTGGGTAACACTGAAGGTACTACTCTTCTATGCAGAGAACTTTTGATCCTTAACACAAATCTGGAATGCTTCCATTAATAGTGCTTTAAGAGAAGCATTTGCGTGGTAAATTAAGGTAGTAATGTATTTATTACTGAGGGCCTAAAATGTTTTGAAAGCCTTGAGTCTCAGACTGCTCTTTGGTGCAGGCCTGCTGGCCAGTGCTCGTGACCCTGGGAGCTGGTCAATGGCCAGGTGAATGCAAGATCCTGGAGCAGTTCATAAACAGGAGATGTCAGGCCCCATTGAAGATGGGCTAAGGTCTATGTGCCATCTGCTGACCTTCAAAGCTCCTTCCTCACACAGGCTTGTATTTCCTGCTAGCTTACATCCTGGTCCTGTGGTATAACTCAGCATGGGAACCACATTTGCATTGCTCACAGTACAGGGGAATTGAGTACAGGGAACCATTAAAGATGAACTGCACCAATCACCTGCTTGCCTGCTGGGACTTGGTGCCTTGTGCCACTAATACTGTCTCCCTTTTCAGACTGCAAATTGGTTTCAACACTCAAAGTATTCTTCCATCCTTAAAATAGTTCCACATCAATGGAAGATAAGCTGCTAGTGGGAGTAAGGCCCTGGTGTGGTAAATATGGAGGGGACACTAGTTGGGTGACCTCCAGTGTTGCCAGTAAAGCATAGTGAGTAATTACACCAAATTCAATAAAACCAGAGGAGAATATCATTAAACAAGTGAAAGCCACCTCCTTCTTGTATTTTGCAGCTTTTTGCTTGTGCCTTATTTGTGGATTCTTTCATGTTTTGGAGAATCAAACAACATTGTTGGGCTTTTTTTGTATATTATAAGCTGCAGTGACTAACGTATACTTAACAAAATTACCCACTGCATTTGCTGTGAGCAGCACCCTGGTTCCTTTTCACTTCTGACAAGAACACTATCACCAAGAAAATCACCGACCTCCATTTCCACCTCACTTTTATTTGGCAGAAACCAGTCAAGTTTGCCATTGGCTTCCTCTAGTATTGTTCAGCTCATCTGGTATGAGATCCCATTAAAGAAGATTGTTGCAATTTGTCTCACCTTGTTGTGAAAGCACATACTGTCCCTATGCACTCAAGCCATATTTCAAGTATCAGTGATTGAGGGGACCTACAGAATGCTGAGTAAATATGTTGCTGCAATTAGGACTTGAGGAAAAAAAAAAAGCGTATCCAGTATTTTCCATCCCTTTACTATTTGTGTATGCAAGATATACATGATCTTTCCCCTGCACATACAAAGCTGAGCAGATAAAATAGCCTGGAAAAATATATCATATTGAGGGCTATTTTCTTTACTGGTTTACCTGCAGAGCAACACAAACCCACTTCCTGTAAAACAAAAGAGAATCTGGCCCTGTGAATATTAAGACTGTCATTACTAAACTCACCTACTAAGCCTCTCATTTTTTTTTGCATTTTGTGCACAAAGCAGGGAAATGTCTGAATGTCTGAAACACATTATTCTATAAAGGGTGCTGCAAGATAGGAATCTCTTCTCCATGTCATGCAATGGTTTGATTTTGCATTTAAATAACATCTTCCACCTAAGATCTTGCAAGCTTTTAAAGCTATTAATTTAGCCTTGCAACAGCCCTGTAAAGAAGTTACAAATGAACAGTAGATAACAGTAGATATAATAGTAGATAATTTAATAATAGGTTTATCTTTCTTCTGTGGCCACAGAGACCAACAAAAAGCCCTGTTTTATTTTCTGGATGAATATTAGTTTGTGGTGCTTGTGGGTTTTGGATGGCAAACTAAGAGACCTTGGGTTTCATTTTCAGTGAAAATGAACACCTGAAATTGTTCTTCATTTCAGCTAAAACTCTGAGTGCTTACAGAGAAAATCAAGTGTGTGTGGTCTGAAATTAGTTTTCCATAAATAGAGACATTGTGGTCAATGAGCTACTTCAGAGGATATTACCTGAGGTATTTTGTCTCATGTAACACAGGTTATGTCTGGCCACATGGATACAGATAGACACAAGCTCCTCTGTCTTTGCTTTGAGATGGCCAGGTATGAGATAGTTGAAGTGTGGAGGCAGAATGTACAAAGCTAATGGCCCACAGAGGATCAGTTGAATTTCCACCCTTCTGTCTGAAAGATAATAAATAGCAGTCTTCCTCCTATATTGCTTCAATGGTGGCTCTAAGCTGTATATTTTTGACCAGACTCTATATTCAGACTTTCTGTTTTAAATGCCATTACTGTACCTGTCTGTCACAATGCAGAAGACAGAAATTAAAGTCAAGGAATTTAAACAGCAGTAACATAAGGCCCATTCTTCAGCTGCTGAATACCAACAGCAGAATGCAGTCTGCAGAGTGCTAATGTCCATGTCTTGTTGCTTCAGGACTTTGAGAAGAGCTTCTTGCAAGCAGGTTGCTATCTGACAATGCAAAGTACAGCCATAGTGCTGGCTTCATTGAGATTTTAATGAAAGAGAATGTTGCTCTTTATATTCACCCTTGTTGACTTTACAGTGAAGCCTACAGAAGCTTTGTTGGCTGGGTTCAAGATCAAGTCTTAATACCTATCAAATGTGTATGTTACTGCACAGTGAAGATCTACTTTAGATTCGTTTCCAAGGTACCAGCAGTCAGGAGGACCAAAAACTATTTTAAAAATGCCAAGAGTAGGTTGGTGATTAATGAGGAATTTACTTTATTTTGCAGTGTCTCTTATTTAACTGGGTGCCTCTGGAGACATGCTTTAAACAGTAAGGCACTATCTTAGACTAGTATGGTAGATTTTCATCTCACGTTGACTCCATTAAAGTAAGCTTCTATAAACAGACATCAATTACAACCAGTTTAAAGGGTTTTAAAATGTAATCCAGCAGTGCTGCTTAACTGAATGAATCCTGTGAACTGATCTCCAGTGAATTAATAGAGCAGTGTGTGGAGAGCTCACTATGAATCTGAGTTAATGACTGGAGAAGATCAAATTAATTACAACTGTCTCTGAGGACCTGCAGGGTAGAACTCCCCTGGATCAGCTAAGGTTTGATTAACTCTTCAGGTACCAAATGGAGATTTTCTACAAGTCATTTTTAAGTAATTGTTGGTATGACGATGGAGAGAGGCAGACTGGTATTTTCTCAGGTGGCATGGAATCACTGTGAGAAGTGATGGTGCTGAACTTTACTGCAAATTTAAATTTTCAGTTAAAACCCCAGGGCTAAGTACTTTTTTATTACTTTCACCTCTGTTTAGTTGCGTTTATACCAAGTACTAATGCTAATACCATGCTAAGATTATAACAAAGTCACTATGTGACAGTTTCTCTACATGCTAATATAGAGACCATTGGGATAAGGTTCCCATTTTGGATAAACAAACATACAAGAGATTCAACTACTTAGGTCCCTCTGAATTTTTGCACACATTATTGTTATTATTACTGTGCTCTGTAGACAATTTTATGTGATTTTATAGTGTCAAAGAAGATGTGATTACTGAATTAATTAATTAGAAAAATAAAAAGGTACAGCCATTGGTTTAAAGCAGGGCTGTGCTGGTGGGATAATGAGACCAGGAAGGCATCCTGGTCTGCATAAAATCAACTGATACAGTTCTGACAAAAAAATTGTCCAGGTTACAAAAAAATTCAAGACATCACTGATTATAAGTGATTATCTCAGACGTGCATATGGGCCACTGGTCTAAACTTTCATCTTCTCAGAGACAAACTCCTTCCTGAACTTCCCCTTCCTATCCCCTTCGCCCAGTAGAGCAAACCATTCTGTAGAGCTGTAAAGTCAGTATCCTTTGTGAGGAGCAGGCCAAACCCAAAGTGTCATCAGGGTCAGCCAGGGTGCAATAATACGGGACATCCCCTGGAATCCAAGCCCATGGCAAACTTCTCTTAAGTTTCTCTGCAGAGACCGAGCAGGCATATACAGCTGGAAAGTCATCTTTCTTTCCAGAAACACACATGTATTTTACACAAGGCAGCATAAAGGCCTTCAGCCTAGGAAACATGTTAGGAGCCTGTAATGCCAGCTGGCTACTGAAGATTTAAATTTATTCTCTCTCTAGGCTTTTGAATTACTCTAAGCTTTAAAGAGTATGCTGCTTGCTTTTATATACAGTGATTATTCAGTTCTTGGTTGTTTTTTGGTTGTTTTTTTTTTTTTTTTTTTCCCCACAAAACTGTAGCAATAAAATCCTGCAATGCATTCAGCTTCACAGGACATTAGGAGGGTAGTGTGGGCAGGGGGGTGTGAAGGAGGAGAGCAAGAAAGGCTAAACAGGTAATTATTGTGGGCCTGTAGTGAAGAGGATATATTCACTAAGAAGGGAAGGTCCTAATCAGCTCCTGAACTGTTAGCATTTATAGTATGAATAAGAGGAAGCAATACATGCAATTAAGCCCATTCAGGAAGAGGCAATTCGCCTAGTCCTGTCTGCCTCATCCCATAACCAAAGCTCCAGGAGGAGTTTAGAGAAAAAGAAGCAGTTTGCTAGGTTTCAACAATTTTCAAAGTGCTTTATGAGCATGGTGAATTAAGCATATGATAACATTATGGTTACTCTGAAATCAATGGAAAAAACTCTTTCCTATGAAGTAAATACAGGGATTCAGCAAGGAGTACAGTAAAACAGCCTCAACATCCTGATTTCCAAAGACTGATATCAATCTTCTTCTCTCTGTATTTGAATTCTTCCAGAAAACCTATAAAGCAAATAGAAAATCCCAGACATTAGCTTTTGGAGAGACTTCTTGTTTGCCTCTAAAATGTTGTTTATATTGCATTTTGTCATTGGGTGCACATAACATACACTTTCTTATCCAGAAAACATACCTTTTTTTGGTTTATAATTTCAGGTGTTTAGAAAACTAAGAGAGCAATTTGTCCAATATAGTCTTATTTTTCACCCATCAGACTCTGGAGTTAAGCTGGTATATTTCTTCCAGAAGATGTCAAATAATGTATTTGAATTCTCAATAGTGGAAAAATCTACTGTTCTGCTGGCCTTCATTACTTATAAGCTGTTTTATTCCGTGTTTGAATTCAGCTTCTTATGCCTACCTTGAAGAATCATTTAGTGAAATCAAATGACCTTGCTCACTGTTTGCTTGGTTTTGTTTCAGACGACTTAAAGGCAAGCTCTTTCAGTCTGTTACAGTATTATAGCAGCTCATTTTCACACTTCTACTTTTCAGGAACTTTTAAAGGACTTTTTTCTTTGGCCACTGGAACTTAATACAATGATCCAGTATCTTTCTCACCAGTGGCTTCAACACAGTAATAACTCTTGCCCTCTTGCAAATCATGTTTCTGATTCCATTGGTTCTTTGGGATGCATCTGTGCCTTAGCAGCTCTGTAATGCATTGAAATAAGCAGCTTTAGCTTGCAACAGGCAGTTAAATGCCATATTAAAATAGATTTGGAGCCAGCTTACCAGGTGTGTCAGGTTACTTTTTGTGACTGCCCAGTTCCTCCCAATATCTGCCATTTTGCTATAGTGATTATATCTGTACTTGTTGGATGAAAATATTAAATGTGATGAGAGAAAATGTAAAACCCTCTGGGTACTGCAGCAGCCCTACTCTTCTGTGTCTACTTTTGATCCACACAGAGACTGTTAAAAACACCCCTTACAGAGAATTATGCCCAAGTGTCAAACTGTCAGTTAGCTAGTTCTTAATCCATTTGACATGTACTATATTGTTATGGTATACGCCTGAGTTTCTAAAGAGGAACTTTTAGGAGTTGATGTCATCACAATTTCTTTGTCCAACACAGTTGTAGCTCTCTTGAAGACTCAAGTTAGGCTTGTCCAGCTAAGCCAGTTCTTCATAAAGTCACATTGATTGACCCTATTTCTATTCCTGTTTCTTAATTAAGAGAATCCACTATCAGCTTTTTCATTCATTTTCTTGGGACTGAAGTCAGGTTAACATCTTTATGATTTACAGGAAATTCTGTTTTTTCTGTGTAATTTTAACTTACTTTGTCTAATAATGGGCCTGGAACATGACTGGACTTTTTTTTACTCCTAATATACCTTTAAAATAATTTTCTTATTGCTGCTTTTAGGCCTGTCATAATTTTTCCTCGACATTTTCATTTATCACATTAACTCTACAAAATAAGTTTTTAATTTGGACCAATTGCTTGCTATTATTTTTTCTAAGTACATGTTTGGGGTTTTTATCATATTCCTGTCTTTGATTTTCTATTAAACAGGGGCATGATTTTAGTCCATACTATCCTCTTTTTTAATTATGCCTGTTTGCTGAAAAATATTGATTTTCATCATGGTTTTCCTATATGCTTTTCTCTCTTAGATTTTGTTCATATTCTTTCAGCTTTCAGTAATTTAGCTTTTGAATCTTCACTTATAAATGTTATTGAGGGCTCAGTCCTCTAAATGACATCAGGAACCTGATGAACGTAATCTGGTCGTGATCTCTGGTCCCTCATCACTCACCAGCATGATGTCCAGATGTTAATTCATCTTCAGCAGTCATTAGGAGGTCCCAAAGTGGGGTTATAGCTTTTAGATGTAATATGTTTTGTTTCAAAGAATTGTCTGCATGTTTTAGAAACTATTATTGTTGGTTTGTCTGAGTTTTTTTTATATTAAGTAACTATAAAAATTTATCCCATCACTGGTCACTTCTTCTATCCATCCCTTCCCTCCCTTCATATATTAAATGCAAATACATCTGACAAAAGCATCCTGCCATCACTGGTTGGTTTATAATAGACACCTACCAGAGCTTTTATAATAAGCAAATTATCCATGCTGAACGGAAACTAAAGGTACAAGTAAATTGTAACTGAACTTAGGCACTTTCTGAAGCATTTTACTATTATATAATTTTCAGTACTTGCTGATGTTTGTTATTCAGGCTCCAGCATCACTTAACTATTAATTTAATTATGTGTTTCTCTAATGGCACCACAACTATGTTGAAGACTGATGCTAGTTAAATATGAAGCTTCCACAGTGTATTTTGCCGAAGTGAAAGTATATTCTCTATTGCTAATCTTTTGCTTGTCAGTATTAGTTATTTGTGTGACACTTTATTGTTCACTTACCACCCTTTGCATTGCACAACCAAAGAGCAGGGACTGAGATTCCATAAATGTAAAGGAGGAACCATCCTAACTGTTTTGAAACCATAGCAACTTTAGCAGTTCTAAACAAAACAAAACAAAACAAAAACAAACCACACAAAAAACCCTCAAACAAACAAAAAACCACAAACAAACAAAAAAACCCCACAACAACAAACCACCACAGATGTACAGTTCATATGATAGTTACAGTAGGTGGTTCACCTTTGTGGAAGATTAAAGAAGAAAGGGGTTGATGTGACGTATGAACCTTCTCACATGTAGCTTCATGGAGTATTTAGGAGTTTCCAGATTGAAAGCAGGGAACCTGGTGGACAACAATCACTAGGTAACTGATCTAATACCAGGGTAGGTTACTAGAAGGTGCGAAACCAGGACTAGGAGGGGAGAAAGGCTAAAAAGAAAAGATTGCTAAATGACGAGAGTTGAACAGAGGCTATTGGAGAAAAATAAGTTGAACATGATAGTCAAGCACAAGGAGAGATTTGAAAATAATGAGACGTGAACTTGATATGGAAGTAGGTGAAGTGAGGTGATTCATGAGAGGGGAGAGTAATGGTAGCTGATTTTGGAACATCTTCCTGAAATGCAAGGAAAAGGAACAGGATGAAGCAGTCCAGCTAATAGTTATGAGTAGTCAGGAAGGCAGAGATGAGAAAGGTGCTTTTGCCCACTGAGGATGAAAGCAAATTATGAAGGTCAGTCATAAACAAGCTCTTCTTGCCATGGCAAAAAACTATTAGATATTGCATTGGAGGCCTGAGGAGAAGGGATCATGGTGATGTTGTCAACCTTAACAGAAAAAGAGGAGAATTAGGGAAGAGAATAAAGTTGGTTTTTGTAATGTAAATTATGGCAGGAAGCTTTTTTTGTTTCTCTGCAAAACCACATGCGTATTTATGACTGTGAATGAATCATATGTTCTGCAGATAGTAAGCCCACAACAGCAAACAGGCTCTCCAAAAGAGGGAAGATGGTGCAGATTGAATGGACAGTGACAGTGGCAGGGGACATGAACCACAAGCTTAGAGACTATAGCTGAAGGTTTAACAGTGAATGTAAATGGGCTTGGTAAAAACCATAAAAAATTTCTAGGAGCAAGAAAACAAACAATAAGAATGTATGAAAAGCAGCAGGTAATTAAGCTAATACCTTTGTGCCACAGTGCAAGAATGCAGTCTTCTCCAGTGGGTAGTTAACATAGGTCCCCAACCACCTCATTGACTTCTGTCCTGGGAAGGAGACTGGAAAGAGAAAGTGATGGAAAGTCCAGGAATGCGTGGAAAGAGAGAAAATTATCATCTATGTCAAGCAAGTGTAGTAGGTGAAGATCCCTGAGCTTTTTTTTTTACCTTAATACCAACGGGAACCATGATACAGAAGTGATCAGGCATCCAGTGTCTGCTGTTCCACACAAAAATTTGATTAATGTAGCAAGTGCTACCACAGGTCGCTACTTCATTACTAGGTTGGGTTGTAACCGAAAGAACAAACAGTTTCAGGCTTTGAAGGGTCAGTTCCAAGGCACCATGCCAAACAATGTGCCATCTTCCACCTGCCAAGCACCTAATGTGTCTCAGCACCTGCTGGGTGATATATTGTACAGGTCTGTCTGTACAGACAGCTCGGAGGGAATTTGCCCTCTTGGATTGAAGAGCTAGGATTGTTTGCTTTGTGTTCAGCTGGTGCTCTGAATGTTTTCCTATGTCCAGGGAATGATTTCAGAGCCACAAAATTATAGGAGAAGCACTGTTTCTTAATATTCTGCAAGAAAAGGGTATGCTGCAGGTGCAGCTCCATAGGTGACACTGAATTATCACAGCTTAAAGATCACTGTGCTCTTTCCTTCTCTTGCTGGTGAAGCCTTTCACAGCATTGCTGTCGATATGATATCCCTGTTCTCAGCGAGAACAATACTGCACTGGGAAGTGTTCACATTGGGGATAACTTGCAGGGAATAATTTTCAGTAATAATGGAAGGAAGGGATTTGGGTATTAACTCACTGTATGTTAATGGGCTTTTCTTGGAATATAACTATTCTCCAATATGCTAGAAATGTATTGTTACTTTTAAAGCTGAAAAAGGATAACTAGACTGATTGCTCCCTAACTTGAAGGTGCTCTATGCCTGTAAAGGGAGTCATACAGCCATTTAATGGCTATGCAGCTGACCAAGTCAATGCACCATAACAACTATGCTTACATATGATCTCTATAATTCCTATTATTTGAATGGTCAGAGCCATAGGGTAAATTCTAGGGGGAAAGAGAAAGAAGGAAATCTGGGACAGCTTCCTGGCTGTACCCTTGTATCAGCAACCAACAGCTGATCAGGCAGGGATCAGACCTACCATAGCTCTGCTGTTAAGTGCACACTGAAGAATGTTAGGTATGTAGTACACTAAAGTGTTTTCAGTCACATGCAGTAAGGCAGCAACTTCCATAAGTTCAGCCTGGCAGACTGCTGTGGCAGTAAAGCACCATTCCAGCTGAAAAGTGAATCATTTTCTGAGTCTAAGGATACAGAAATTGCCATATTGCATTGGTCCAGGAATCCATCTACCTTAATGTCCAGTCTCCAGCATTGACCTCCTTCAGAAAATGATGTCTGACAGTAATCTCCCTGATAAATTTTTCATGTAAGAATTGACTGCAGGATAAGGCCCTAAACATGGGATGCACAAATGGATGAAGCTGTGCAGTTGAAGAGTGGAGCTGCTCAAGGATGTCTTGTCATCATGAGTGGACAGGTTTTACTTGGAGATGTATCTTTGTTAGTGATTTATTAGCATTTCTGATGTATGTCTACAATCCAAAGCATGCAATAAGGGAGGAACAGTGTTGGGGCGGAATCAGGGATAGGATTCATAGCAGATCCAGCTGCTTAGACAAGGGTACAGAGTGGAGACCAAGAAGGAAAAATCACTGGAATTAATAAATGCTGTACATAGGGAGGACAGAAGGGAGGCAAAAAAATAAACAGATGAGATACACAGGTCTGTCTGTTGCTTCCATGTGCAGACAGCAAGATCAGATCCTGCCCTGGGTTGGTGTTTGAATAGAATCATCAGCTGCTGTCATGGTTTAACCCCAGCTGGCAATGAAGCACCATACAGCCACTCCCTCACTCCTGCCTCCCTGGTGGGATGGGGAGAGAATTGGGGAAGAAAAAAATTATAAGTAGAACTTGTGGTTTGAGATGAAGACAGTTTAACAAGACAGAAGAAAAAGGGAAAATAATAATTACAATAATCACGATGATAGATTATATAAAACAAGTGATGCACAATACGGTTGCTCACCACCAGCTGACTGATGCCCAGCCAATCCCCAAATTGTGGTGCCCCGCCTCGTTCATATGCAAGGCATAACATCATATGGTATGGAGTAACCCTTTGGCTTGTTTGCATCAGTCATCCTGGCTGTGTCTCCTCCAAGCTCCTTGTGCACTCCCAGCCTCCACTGACAGGGCAGTATGAAAAGCTCAATATTCCTTGACTTAGTATAAACAGTTTAGCAACAACAGAAAACATCAGCGTGTTATGGCATTTTTCTCAGCCTGAATCCAAATGACAGCACTGTAACAGCTACTAGGAAAACAAAATTATTCCAACTGAAACCAGGACAGCTGCTTTGCAGAAATTTGCAACATCTGTTTAAGCTGTTTTGTAGACTGTGACCCTCTTCCCAGCACAACTACACAGGAAAGGACAGTCCTTTTCATTAAGTTTAGATATGTCAGTTTTCTATTTAATCTATCCCAGCGGCTGCTCCAAGAAGAACAAAATATTAAAAAGCAATAGGAAACAATTGTTTTATGAGGACTTGATGCTTGCTGTTCTGTCTAGAGTAGGAGGAGCAAGGTGAATGAGTTTATGGTTTGGATAGCACATGAGATATGCAATACAGTGAATAGTATAACATGACAAGGCACATCAATACCAAGTATTTTGTAGCCTCCCAGAAGAATTATTAATGTGGTTCTGTTCCCCTACTTTGTCCTGAATATAGAAACTATTGATTTTTTTTTTTCTTTTTTTTAATTATGGAAACATTTTATTCTAGTGTGTCTTGCTGTGGCCTGTCCATTATTGTTCTGATAACTATCTTGCTGGATATGGGTATCTTTCTGATCAACAGGTACACGCTGTGCAGAAATCAGTGTGCCAACAATACCCAGTTGGAGAACACCCTTAATTAAAAGTTTTATATTGAATTAGTTCAGTTCTGTAAAGAATGTAAAGAACAGAGTGAACCTAAACTTGAATATTAAAAGTTGTGCAGACCATTGTATTTAAATGTGCCATATTTTACAATGTTTAATCAAGTGGTTTTATTCTGCCTCTGACTGAATATACTAAGAAGTTGATATTTATGTAATAGTGAAAGTGATAATAACAGTTACATTTCAGAGCTTTGCATTTAGAGTGAACTCACAGTGGGTCATTGTTCCAAGGGGTTATTTTTCCTCCTCCTTGCCCAACCCCTGATATCAGAACTGTCTAACTGGGCAGTAAACCAGAGGATAAAATTCAATATAGTTAAATACAACATAATAAGCTTAAGATATAAAATTCTAAACTACATACAAAGGATAAAACATCCTAAATTAAATGTAATGTGAAAATGTTTAGAAATCCCTCCAGGTAGCTTACAGAATATGTACTTAACACAGAGTGCAAGCAAAACCATAGGAATGAAGAACAGCCATTTGACGGAAGGAACAGAAATATATATATATATAACATGTTGATAATGAAGTCTGGCTTCAGCAGAAACAAAGGCTACCAAGTTACCAAAATTTGTACTTGGCTGTGTGGCTTGAACTTCTGGTGTCCTGAGCAAACGCTGGTCTGAATCATGGAGGCGTTAGCTACAGGACTGGAATCAAGAACAATAATTTTTTTTCCCAACATAATAAACTTCCATTTGGAGTTAGAGAGAAATAGCCTCACCTTAACATGACTTTATGTAATTGGTCTACGTACATTTAGCTGATTTTCTATGTTCAAAGGGTCTCTTATCAGTCGCTATTTCAGGTTTGATTTGTTTATGATTTTTAAAGCAAGGCAAGACACTCAGCCTGTAACTTCTAAATGCTCAGTTTAAATGCTTTACATGTTGTCCATCTCTTGCAGAGGGTCACTGCACAGGCAAGAATAAGTTTACCTCATTTTTGTTGAAATGGAAGCATGTAATCTTTAGTTTATTAGCATGAGAGGAGATGCTCGTTAGCCAGGATACCGGAGCCACCTTCTTTGGGCTCCCCTTCACCACAGCATGAATGCTGCCTTTAGAAATAAGGCATCAGCAGACCTGCTGTGTGACTGTTTTAATCCATTTTGTGTAATGGTCTGAGTAAACTGAGGCAGTTCTTCCTCTCAAAGGTACACGTGAATCTCACGTTATCCAGTGTGTGTGTCTGAAAGCAGTATTCTGTCCTAATATTCCAGTGACACCTTACTGCAAAAATGTTCAAAGCTGAATGCTTCCCGCCGGCCCCCCCGCCCCCCTGCCTCCACGCTCCCCGTCCCTCAAGTCTACCGAATGACATTTGAGGGTTGCGGCTT
>JANHGN010002117.1:217900-252442 GCA_024605025.1 Megaceryle maxima
CCCCAAATAGATGTGCACATTGCATACAAGACCATGCAAAACAGAAGGTAGTCTTGAGAAAGAAAACAGAGAGAGGAAATGGACAATAGGGGCAAGGTGGGGTTAAAAGAAATACAGCAATAAACCAGCTTATACATGCAATTCATAAAAAAAAATGCCTCTGATATCTTTGAGGCTTTTGAGGGTGACATAAATAAAGAGCAGCTTGGCATCCTCTTCCTCAGTGCCCTGTGCGCAGTGCAGTGGCCCTGGCACAAGGAGCTGTGCAGAGCAGCTGCTGGTGGTGCCTCAGGCTCCGCAGGGCCATTTTGGAAGGTAATGCCTGGCCTGTGCAAGACAGAACAGATTGGGTCTGCCTGAAAACACACAGCGGGGTCCTAAGATGGTCTTGTGTAACGTAGAACAGAAAATAATGGAATTGTTAAACATAAGCCGCTTTTGCTTAATGAGAGCGGCAACGCAGTCAAGGTGAAATATGATCTTGTGCAGGAGTTATGAAAAAGCCAGCAAGAAACTAGGATTTTTTGACTTCTATGGTATTTTGTTCTGTTTTGATTTTTGCCGTGTAATTTCAAGTTTTATCACTGTGTACGCTAGTAGGAGTTTGCATACTCTCATTACTGGAAAGGACAGTAAGTCTAGACAGCAGACTTCTGCTGCATTATCTATTAAGGGTGGCAAAGCAAGCATCAAGCACAGTGATAGTGGCACAACTAAAGCAAAAAGAAAGGCAGATCCACAAGACCAAACTCTTAGAAGTAAGTAAAGGCCATGTTTTCCTCTTGGTTTCAGAAGTGTAAATTCACTGACTATGCTCTCATTGCTCTGTGAAACTCAAGAGAACAGTTTGTCCTGCCATCCTCATCAGCCATGTTGAGTTGTATATTTTTATTCACAGCATTTTTGCTATGATATACTAAAGGTAAGGCTAGTCAGCAAGTGCATCTGTAATGTCATTTGCTAGCTGCAAGAGGTGACCATTGGGATTGTCCGAGGGAAAAGTAGGGGTCTGTGAGGGCTTTATTTTATTTTATTTTTTTCTCAGTGTCAGTGATTACTGTGAAGGTGCTGGTCTCATAGACAAAGGAAATAATGACTGGTCTTTTGTGAAAGTTGCATATTGTAAAATTTTCAAGATACATCCTTGGTACACAGTTACATGAGTGAACACTCAAAACTATAGCAGCTGATGGTTTTTATCGTGTGAACTCATTGTTGCCCTGTCATCTGTAAGGAAGGGATGATTACACCTTGATTCATCTTGTGTCTTTTTAGATTGGGAAGAAAAAGATACAAAATATGAACAAGATAAGGCCTAAGCCTGACTTTCTAGTGAATTTTCATGATCATGAGTAGCCATAGCCAGCTGGGCTGGACTTGGTCTCAGCTGCCTGTGCGTATCTTGCTTTTCAGAAGTAAGTGCTAAGAGAATTAACTTTTTTTCCTAATTTGAGCTGCAGTAAGGAGAGCTGCTGAGTACACAGCCTGTGTAGGCTTTGTGCTTCAAGAGTTACTCCAGAAAACCTCACATGACTGCTGTCTTTTTGTCTCTCTGACCCTCTCTATGTGTTCTTGGTGGACAAAATAGCTGAATGTTGCCTGCACAGGCTTTCTAATGCATGAAGGTCTGTAATGCATGTATAAATGTTATGCTTATATGTGAACATCATCAAATCTACTTAGATTTCTTGGTTAATTTCTATTATTACTTGTAATATATTCAGAAAGAAAAGCAAGCAAGCTTTAGCTTGGGAATTATTTTGCAAGGGGTTAAGAAGGGGATGTTGAACAAGAGAGGGAGAGGAGTTTTCATTTGCCTTTTGTTCTTGTGTAGCTTGGGAGGCAGTAATCACTGGTGTAGGAAGAAGGAAGGCTCACACAATGGCTCAAATTTCATAAGCATAATAAAAGTCTAGGCACAAAGCAGAGCAGTCTTATTAACAGAGGAAGTGAGGTTAGTAGTCTTCAGCCTTTTAACAAGACAACAGAATTTATGAAGCATCACAGCAGCAGGATGTGGTTACCTGCAGTCTATTCACATAACAAGCCCACCGGAGTCCTATACTTATCACCCTTGAATTTGTTTTCCTTTCTTCATTTTCTTTTGTCATCCTCCTACTTCTTTGGCTTAGCATACTGCACTGGAAGAATCACTTTATTACCTGTGACATCTTGGTGAAATTTTCTCAGGGTTTTTTTTTTATTGTTATTAGCATTAGATAGTTTGGTTTAGCTGGCTCCATCAGTGTGTCTCTGATGACAGAGGTACTCACAGTGGTGTGTGATGAACTCTTAAGTACTAGTCTTCCTGGAAATCTAGGACTGTTTTTCATTCTGAGGTATCCTTTAAACCTGGTCTGAGGCAAGTGCCTAACATGTGCCTGAGCTAAGTTCATCTTTAAAAACATCCTTATTATTGGAGAACTCAAAAAGTCTTATGAGCTTCTGGGAATAAAAACATTACCCAGACATTATCAAAAAGTAGATGAAAAAAAAAAAAAAAAGTGCTATTAAACCCTCAATCTCTCATTAACAAAATGTAGGGGGTTGCTCTGTAACAATCTTTTCCATGTGGAAATAAAGCTGTGTATCTTTGACCCCCTTCATTTTGAGTATCTTAGTGCACATTGCAGTGCTTTACTGATTTAGTTTCCTGTGTGTCCTGGTTCGAGATAGAACAGGACTAATTCTGTGCAGTGATTTTACTTCCCAGCTTAGCCTCTTCTAACTAACTGCACTTTCTGGTTAGCAGCCTGTTTTCACAGACAGTGTCTGCTTCTAGTGGTGATAATGCTCCATGTTTAGAGTTACTACCAAGGATTGGGGTGTGCAGAAAGGATCTTGCTTATACTTGTTTCTGTGCAGACCAAGGTCACTGCTCAATCTTGTGTGCCACATTGGCCATCCCTGCAGGAAGGAGTGGCCAGGACAGGTGACCCTAAACTGACTGGTGAGGGATTCCAGTCTATATATGTGATATTCAGTATAAAGCTGAGGGAACATGAGGATCAAGCCTCCTCTTCAGCAGACAGCAGCTGAGGAGGACTCTCTCTGTTCTGCCTTTGGTCCCAATCCATATGCTCCTGAATCCCGTTCCAGAATCCAGCAGCCAATTCTGGTTCTCATCAGCTGCTGAGTACAGTCTGGGACTTTCCTGGTGCCTGGTCTGCAACATTGGTGGTGATAGTGACATAATTACCATTGGGGAGGGTTGGGTTCAGTATTGATTTTGTATATATTTGTATATATTCCATCTTATTATTATTTTAATTGAATCAGTTTCAGTTTTATTTTCCAACCCCTAAGTCTCTCTCCCTTATTCCTTTTCTATTCCTTTTTGGGAAGGGAGAGGGGTTAAGAGAGAGGATCTGTTGTAGGTCTACTGGACAGTCCTGACCCTAAACCTTGATGCCATGGCGAGGGAAGCAAAGTTTATTATCCCTCCTTTACTTTTATAGAACAGGAAAGTGAAGCAGGGAGATTAGCTGCCATGTCCATCCTGGGGCAGGTACAGTAGGTTCAGGAATAGGAAGTGGATTTCCAGGTGCTGATCTTCATCCATAATACAATCATTCCAAACTCCCTGTTTCTGATCTGACTTGTTCTGTCATATAGGATTGTTTTTGGTTTTGTTTTTTTTTTTAAATTAGAAAAACTATGTTTTGCATCTTGGGAGCATCCAGGTGGGAATATTATTTGTCAGTACAGCATATTTAATTATTTGTAACTACTTTCTTTGCTTGATGGTTTGATTGTTATTTATTTTATTTTACTCTGGAAGGTTTTATCACTTAGCCTGAAATCAAACATTTGGCGGTGTTTGCAAATTATGAAAATGGTTTCTGATTAAAGTGTTCCACAGGGAGATTAAAGTTTCAGATCAGTACATAATCCAAGGGCACTCTTCTGAATCTCAGCAGAGAGAGCTGCTCTGTGGCACATGCTCTGTATTCATACCTATGCTGGCATGAGGCACAGGCTGCGGCTTGCATGTTTTCCCTGTGGTCTTCTTGGGGCTGTTTCTTTATAGTGCTCTTATGGCAGGGGACAAACTGAGCCCTCTCAGCCAAGTGAGATGCAAGTCTGCAAGGCACCCAGCCATCAGACAGCACCTGACAAAAAAGGCCACTCCCAGTTGCAGCTGAAAGAAGTGACAGAGCTGTGCGGGTATCTAAAGCTTATGTATTTTGTAGACATACTGTGTTCAAATCTGAAAATCATTGCCAGTATCAGTTAAATCAGCAGTGCTTCTAGCACTGTGATTGCAAGAAATCAGACATCATTCCACTGGGCAAGGTAATTAAAGGCTATTGGAGTCAATCTATTTCAGAATACTGCTGTTTTAAAATGAAAACAAAACAAAAAAACCCAGAAACAAAAACACGAACCAACAAACTATTGGAATTACTTCTGATTTTGTCTGTACTGGTCTGTGGACCAGTGTTGATTCACAGATATCAGAGGTTTTTCCTATGTTCTTGGTTTCCCCTCTTAATTTCCCAGTGCAAAACAGTAAAGCATAAGATGCTTCCCTGGCATTGGAAATCCATGTGACCCATAATCCAGATACATAAAATGGTCAGCATTGTATACTGCAGGCCTCCTAATGATATGTTGCTCTGCATGGTTGCTTAAAGAACACTTGCCTCCACTTATGGGTCTTATCTCTGTAGGTGTTTTTCTGATGCAGGTCTCATCAGCTTTAATGACTGGGTAGCTATTGGCAAAAGAATATTCCCTAAACATTCCATAGAAAATACAGGCAGGAATTTATACATCTGCTTTTGCCCACAATCACACAAATAAGACTTTCTGACAATAATGTTTAGTCAAATTTACATTTGCTTCAGTCCCCTGTTCAAAGGCAAGGATTGCTGGAGTGCTGTCATAGTTCCGTAAGCTATAAAGAAGTGAATGTCTGCACCTGGTAGGAAAAAGAGACTGTTGGGGCCATATCTGCTCAAAGGGAGGGCACTCTATGAGAAGAACAGCAGTTTTGCTGCTGAAGATGATGGCCATGGGAATTACCCTCCCCTACAGAATGCTGGAGGACCCCTGTAGTGCTGGTCTTTCCAGGTAGTCTTTAGATAAACATGAGTCCAAAAATTGCCTTTTTTTGGAAGATTGTGGGAGAGAGGCAAGGAAAAGAGCATTGTTATGGTCATGTGATGCTGGACCTGGCTCTCTCTCAAGGATGGAGATGAAAGCATAGTTTGCCCCATGCTCCCTGGCACTTGAATGGAAAATCAAAGGGAACCATATTAATTTCAGCTTCATTGAAAACACACGGTAGAAAAAACACCCATAGTTGGCAAATGGAAAAGTTTTAAATTGATGATGGAAGAAACATTCATTTCCAAGCTTCCGAGCGAGCTATTAAAATCAACAGAGTAAAGACAAAATACCTGGCACTGAAAATGAAAGGAACAGTTTTTTGCATCTACTTAGTTAAAACTTGGCAAAACAAGTCTAAAGTAGTGGTTTCAGATTTCTCTGTGCACCAACTGTGCCAACTTTTGTTCTCAGGGTTGCCATGATAGATATTCGTCCCACTTGAGAAGCATTTTTTCTCTAACTTTTTAAATCAGAAGCCAATTTAAGCAAGAAGCTAGATCTTGTATCAGCACTGACATGTGTTTCCATATTTTGTACTGTTGAATGGTCCAGGCTTTTTATTTAAATACACTGTTTTGGAACAAACTCATCTCCATTTAATTGACATAGGAGTTACTGCAGTAAATCTAGTAACGGTGTTTGCCCAGTATTTATGTAGTTATTTTCACCTATACCTCTCTGTGGACTTCCTCGGGAGGATGAGAAATCCACTAATTTCACAAGTGTGGAAATTTGTGAACAGTAAATTCTCTCCCCTTATCCTTTTTATTTATAGCTATACACAAGCAATCTGTTTCACATGGTGACCAATGGTTTTGTTTCACCAACATTTTCTTAATTCTCTACAGTTAAAAGTTAGCTTTTGCATTATTTTATGAAAAAGGTTGTATATCACAAAAGAAATATTGAAGAGAAAATAATAATTGTTGAATGGAAACTTCACAATTTAGTTACATCACTGCCCATATGTTTCTATAGAATGAATAAAATATACCTATTAGGATACATTCTCTTGTGATTTTTCTGTATTTTTAGAGAAAGTTCTGCAGGATCCTATTATAAATCTCAAAAGGATAACATTACAACAGGTATATTTAATATTTATAACAGCCTTAGTGAATTGTTAAACATTTCTTTTTTTTTGATGTGCATTAACACGCTGTTGAATTTGTTTAAAAGACCACGGAAACCGTAGATGACAATGGGAAGAATGCTTTGTAGCATCATTCAGGGTTGCTATAGCTAAACACATACAGCTGATGAGATCTAAACCCTTCTTTTAAATGATATTTCATTATCTTGAATATTAAAATTAAGTCAGTGTCGCCTTAAGGAAGGCAAAGACAAGCTTCCTGTGAGATTTTTTTTTTTCAGAATTACTGGTTAGCAAACAAATTGGTCTTTCCTTCCATTATCTGGTCTGGGAAAGTGAGTATTTCTGTTGATAAGGGTAATAAAGTACTAGTTACTGCATCAAAAGGGCAAGAGCCTTCTTTTCTGAGTGAATATATGGTCAGAAATACCGAATTATTTTAAAGTAGGTTTTTGGCCAATTGCAAATTCATCCTTGGGCTTTTGTTCCCTTTCTAGAACTGGAGACTCCTGTTGCATGTAAGTAAACACATTATATAAGTGGAAGTTCTTTTATTAATTGCTGTGTATCCCTTTCAAATTAAAAATAATTAACCTTGAAGAAGCAGCCTAATAGCTAAAGTAAGATCTAGAGGCAGTTTGTTCAAAGTCCTTCTATTAGCTATTTTGCAGTGTACAAAAATGCATAAATTATCAGTGTGGGAGTTCCTAATGCACTTTTGGAAGCTATGAAGTGGATAATGCATTGACTGGGCAGAGCACTGCTGCTGCTTTTCTGGACTCCCCAGTCCTTCTGGTCATCTGTGGAATGAGCATCATCCTAGCACAGAAGTGTGTCTGACTTTACAGCCCATAAATGAGCAGTGCCTATAAAGATCTTCTCCCTAACTCTCCCACCCAAATTGTCTAGTGATGGGCAGTTTATCTGTGTGAATAACCAGGTGGTTTATTTCAAGTAAGCAGGAAATGTTGGTAGGTAGAAGCACATGAGCACTCAAAGAGCAGCTAATTCACTGTTGCTGTGTGAAGGTGATAGACATCAAGCACAGATTAGCACCTGAAGCAGCAACATGTTTGGCTGATGAGCTATGGGGACAGGAGAGAGATCTGATATTGAGCCTCCCTCATTTCACTACAAATTAAAAATGAGCAGTTAGTCCATCTGCAGCAGATGACAAGCTGCAGAGTCCAGAACTGCTGCTCACAGTTTTGCTTTGCTTTTAGTCTCTCTGCAAATAAAATAAACAGACTAGAAGGGAGATAGGCAGATTGCCTAAAACTGACCTGTAGTTAGCTTAAAGCTTACAAGAAGAAAACAGGTACAGATCCTGTAGTATGTTTTGAAATGCACACAGCTAAATACAGCCCTTCTTATCTATGCAGAGCAAATAGTAAAAATAATGGATGATTCTTAAAAACAACAAAATAGAGCTACTGTGAGTCAACAACAGGCAAACATAATGTACCTTGCTAGTGGTGCATACATTCGGGAATGGTTTGTGATGTGACAGATTACCAACTTGCAGTTTGCTTCCCAGCTCATCTACAATTTCTCATGTGGAAGGAGTTGCATAGTATCTTTGCACTGATCCCTTATCAAAAGAAAGAACATCTCTATCTTCTGCTCACATGTTGAGCTTACAGCACCTAGTCCAGCACCTCCTTACCAATCCAGTGACCTATGCTTGAGGTTGTTCTTGTACCACAGCTATTAAGCAATATCTCGTACCACTTACAGAAATTTTTTTAGTCTTTTTTTACTTTTCAGTGAGTGTTGAACCATGTACCATGTGCAACATGGTACTGCATGTGTCCCACACAGTTGGTGAGCCTTCAGTCCCTGGGAGCTGCATAGGGACTGAGCATTACAGCCCTTGCAGGATCAGGCCACGTGTTTTGTTTTGTTTTCTTCCACACCTTTTTCACCCTGTTGCCACCATTTTTAATTTTTCACAGCTTGGTAAAACCAGGAGAAATTCAAGGCTATATTGAGAATAATGGACTTCACTGTTAACACAGCTGAAGCCTAAGTCACTGCTCCATTAGAGTTTTGCACGTGTAGCCTTTTAGCAAGGTAGAACTGCTACTTTTGCACCTGGTTCTCATACTTGCTGTTGTAGTTTTATTGATTGCGAAGGAAAGGACTGGGCTGAGATACATTTTTTCTCTTTCTCCTTATAGTGTACACATTGCTGTTTTCTGAGTCACTCCATGGCCTGTTCTCACTGCTGCCCAGCTGGAATTTACATGCTGGGAACAGAATTTGCAGCTGCTTGAACCTTGGAGTTCTTAAAACATAGTTGTAGCAAGCACTGACTGGAAGTGGAAAATGATAGAAACATGGACATAATGAGAGTCTGAGAGATTGAAAGCAACCAGTCATACCAAGTCACCTGATGG
Organism: Megaceryle maxima; assembly: GCA_024605025.1. NCBI lineage: Eukaryota > Metazoa > Chordata > Aves > Coraciiformes > Cerylidae > Megaceryle > Megaceryle maxima. The sequence continues at coordinate 226,508 of JANHGN010002117.1, forward strand.
GCATGGTACCCTCTGCTGCTTCCCTTGGTTGAGGCTAGGGGAAATTGACATAGTCCTTTATCATTCTCAGGACACTTCCACAAGCTCAGCATCAAGGCCAACCTTTTAAACTACAAACCTTTGATCCACTCTTCAATTGTATTGTTTAAAAAACCCCAAACACACACATGCACAAAAACCACAGTACATTTCACTTACAGCAACTTCACTTTTAGTTAAGGAAACATGACTCACTTCAAAGACTCTTTGAAGAGACTTCTACTAATTCCTGATCTTCAAAGAACCATTGCTGAAGCTATACCTGAATAAGTATTTCTTTGTCAGAAGAGCTATTTGCCATAAACAATTATAGAAGACACAACTGCAGATCTATTATCTGAGAGAATGTGAAATCATCCTTTGAAGGCACCAGGCAATTCAACTAGTTCCTCTTGACAAGGCTTTGCCCCAAAGCCTCACATAGCCACATTGCCAGCAGAAATGGCAGGGCACCAGTGGACTGGGGGCCCATGGCTCTCTGAACTGCAAGACAGGGTCCTGGGCCTGTCTTTTTTGCAGCATTTGCTGCACTGACTTTTCTACAAGCATTGCTACTTCAAGGCACATCAACCACTCAGTCTGCATAAGTGTGATGGAAATTATGGTTCCCATCAATATTAGAACATTTGAAAGAGACAAGGAGAGAAAAAAATAAGCTGCAGTTCCTGTTATTAAAGGTTGTGTGTGCAGAGAGTGTCTGGCCTTTGTCTGATGTCCATTATGAGTCATGGTCATTGCTCTCTGAGTCAGCAGACTTGTTTCAAACTTAATTTCTTTGTGTCATTCATCTGTTCCCTGTCACATCCCTTCAGCTGTGAAATCTTATACTGGGCTTTGTTGGCCTTTAGATGATATTTTTTTTTTCTGTCAATTAGTTTCTTTCAAAGGAATCCTGCAGAATTTTTCCCAGGAAATGTGAGGTTGCTTTAAATTCTGGTCCATAGGAATGTTCTTATGGGCTCAATATGGTCTGGAAAACCAATCTGTAGGAACACTATGACACTCAGTTTGATTTTCCGTTCTAACATTCTTCTGTTCTTGGCAATCTAGGACAAGTCTTGTTCCCTGTAACTAGAAAACTGCTTTCATCTGGCATAAGGGAATTGATATTAAGATCCTGCCCCCTGATCTCTGAGTCATGTTTGATTTTTTGTTTGGTTGGTTGGTTTGTTTTGGGTTTTTTTTTTGTTTGTTTGTTTTGTTTTGTTTTTTTGTTTGTTTGTTTTGTTTTGTTTTTAAATCAGGCTGGTAAAATTAGTATACCAAATCTATATATCACTTGCTTGACACACAGCCTTTGGCATTTAAACATTTACATTGCCCTCAGACTACGTTACAGTGGGGTTTTAATTGCCTGTCTTTGCATGAGAGTCCCAAGACAACTCCCTGATTGATCCCCTGTGTCTTGATGATACCGTGACTTCAGTTTCAGCCATCTGTACAATATGAGGCCTAAGGTCCCATTTGAGCTGAGGAAGCAAATGGCTTATTAAAGTCTAATTTCTCCAGCTTGTTCTTGCCTTTGGGCATTTTAAATAGGTTAATGCAATTTTTACAATACACTCAGGGAACTTTACTCACAGAGTGTTGTCATAAACTAGAGGAAAATAGCCCCTAGATTATCTCAAAATGGGAAATATTCCAAATATACTTGCCTTGATACTTAGTCAAACTCTTTTTTTTTTTTTTTTCCTTAAGATTTTAGTGGATTATTGTACATTTTAGGGTTTGGTAAGGGCAAAAATAAAAGTCAGATTTATTTAATGCAGTGGATCATTTTTCAGGGAAGTTCCAGTATTCATCAAAATGTGGAGACACCACAGGCACCATATAAATTATGATGGTTTTCTTCTTAATACTTCCTTTTTATTGCCTGTATTCTTTAAAGTGAATTTAGTGCTCATGAAAGATGCTGGATACGACAACAGTAGAAAGTGAAGCCCTCTGTTTATCTGCAGAATTGGTACAGAGGAGCACTGGCAATTCAAGTTCCTCCCCATAAACCCATCCACATCCTGCAGCTGTAACCTTGAGGCATCACTTTTAGGAAGGAAAAGTTGACTTAGTCTCCTTACTCTTTCTATCCTTAGCCTCTCTGCTGAAGGTGCAAATATGATGTCAATTGAGGCCACCCATGTCTGTAGTCTATGAACTTCCTAATAAGCACTGGGAGACCATCATTTTATTACCTTGACCATGTGGCAGATTCCTTTCAGTGCAGGCTCTCTGTGGGAATCTGTGTGTGAATCCATCTTTAATACATCTTCTATAAGGTAGAAAACACTCAAAGTGTCATTAAAGTGCAATGACTTTTGTTCTCTGCATTGACCTAGACTGGATTTGAACTAGTGATTTAGAAATAATATGCTCTGTATCCTATTACTAATCTCTTCAGCCACAAGTCCAACCCTTCCTTTTTTTTTTTTTTCCCCCCACAAAGAGGATGCTAACATATTGAAAACAATGCACATTTTGCTCTCAGAAAGAAAATTCAAGCGTATGCAAAAACACGTTGGGTCTTTGGCTAACCTTACCCCTCATTACCCAGGAGGGACAGAGTGTAAACAGAGGCTCACATTAGACTGTTCAGAGTGTGTATTCAATCTTTAGAAATCTGTTTCAAAGAAAAGAAAGGCATATACCTCATTAGAAAAGAAACAACAGGGTGGAAAAAAAAGCGGGCCATGTCAGTTCAAACGAAGCCCAGATGCTTAAGTTAGTTACACTTTTCAGTTTAAGGCAATGCAAATCCATTCTCCATTACTGGGGAAGTGGAAAAAGGCATTAAGCCCTTGAAATGGCAAGAGCCAAGTTCTGTGCTCAGTCAGATAGGAAGAGGTTTAATGTATGATTTTCTCCTTTTTAGTCCGCTGTACATTGTATCAAGGCGGTGAAGAACATCTATGCAATTATGTAAATAGGAGGATAGAGTAGCACAATAGTTTGTAGGCTAAAATTGTTTCTTATTCCTCTCACCCCTTCTTCCTATTTACACAGAAACAAACATGCACAAAACAATAATAAAATAAATCAGACATTATGTGAAGCTTATCCACAAGAGCAGATTCTAGATACAAATTGAATCCCTGAACATTAATTTGATCTTCTGCCAAGCACTGTAGAGGTTTTAAGAATCTGAGTTTATATTATGAATGAGAGGTGAAAAGAGAGTCCTAATTTTCACATTGTTTTCATTATATAAACATTGATGGGCTTCCTTATGTTCCTTGCTTTTTGGAGAAATGTGATTAAACTTTAAAATGTACATTTTTACTTAAAATCTAACCAGAGCCATTCCCATACTTATGCATTAGCCAGAGGCAGGAGGCAGCTGATGCTACTTTCAGTGAATACAGTCAGGATTGGGATTTGAAGACAAAGCCTTTTCAGTTTTCCCCACTAAGAAAAAGATTCAACCACTCCCCATCATGGATCAGACTGCTGCTTCTTCCAGCATGGTTTCATCGAAGGTGCTTTTATCCCATTGCACAGAGGGGCATTTTAGTTTCATTTCAGTGTTCTGTGTAGGCAACCATCAGAGGAACTGAAGACAGAAGGTAAATATCAAAAGGCACATTTTAGGTACATATTATAAATTCATTACAGCATTGTGCTTAAGGTATCCCCCAAAGGATGTCAAGGAGTGTGTTCCTTAGATCATCACTTTCTCTACATCCTTAAAGTAGTCTGAGATCTGTGACAAGTATAGAAATAGGTGACCTGGGAGATGAGAAAGTTTGCTTTTGCTGCATCTTGACCATCCATTTGCACCATTTAACTCCATATCTCTTATTCTAATGTGAATGCTTTGATACTGTGGCTAAGTATAATCCCTTAAAGTAGGATCATATAACGTGGGGTGATCCCTTGGGGAGTCTGCCATGGCACTGCAGCAACCAAGAAATTATAGTTAAAACTTGACTTTGAAAACCCTTCATGCCATTCTTTCTTCATAGGTATTAGTTCTTCCTGTCTTCTTGAATATGTGGTGTATATTCAATATGTGTTTTTCTTAAGGAATATTGAAACGTCACACAGCTTTTGTGGATTTTCCTTGTAGTTTTTCATAGCTTGTATGCATTTTTAGTTAATGAGCTCTCTTTTAAAATGATGTCTTTTTTAACCACAGAAAGAAGTTTTGGAAATTTTTTGCAAGCCTTTTTGATTTCTGAATGCAATTCTGAATGGAAGTAGGCACTTCTCCCTTAAATATGTCAGTTTTACCCAGCTGTTAGCCAGGAAGTCATAAAAAGATTCCTCTGAGGTAGGCAGTGTATGTTATCTTTTATACATGCAGACATAGCACTATTGTACCTCCCGAAATTCCATCAGGCTCCAAGCTCTGCAGAAAGTGACAAATGCTAGACAGGTATACGATTTATAATGGATGAGCTATGCAAGCAAGCTCTAGGAGTTGGATTGGATTTGATTACAAACAATAATATGACACAACCCCTGCTGTGGATAGCACACACTTTGTGAGAGCCAGTGCGGTCAGGCAGCATGAACACCGGACTGTGGGCATGATCCAGAGCCCTAAATCCACCTTTGCAGTACAATTATTCCACAGCTTTAGGAAAGCCTTGTCTTGACCAGAGACAAGTGGTGTTCCTCAGGGATTGGTATTGGTACCAGTGCTGTTTATATATTTGTTGATGACATGGTCAGTGGGATTGAGTGCACCCTCAACAAGTTTGCTGATGACACCAAGTTGCATGGTGCAGTCGACATGCTGGAGGGAAAGGATGGCATCCAGGGGAACCTTGCCAGGCTTGAGAGGTGGGCCTGTGTGAATCTCATGAAGTTCAACAGGGCCAAGTGCAAGGTCCTGCACCTGTGTTGGGGCAATCTCAAACACAAGTACAGGCTGGATGGAGAACGGATTGAGAGCAGCCATGAGGAGAAGGACTTGGGGCTGTTGGGTGGTGAGAAGCTCATCATGATCAGGCAGTGTGCATTTGCAGCCCAGAAGGACAACCATGTCCTGGACTGCATCAAGAGAATTGTAACCAGCAGTTCAAGGGAGGTGATTCTTCCCCTCTACTTTGCTCTGGTGAGACTCCACCTGCAGTGCTGTGTTCAGCTCTGGGACACCCAACATAAGAAGGACATGGATCTGTTAGTAGGGTTCAGAGAGGCTTTCTAAAGGAATTATATGAAAATACAAGAAGTTATTTGAATAAGTTTGTGCAGTTGCGAGCAATGAACTTGGAAACATTTCCATTAAGTTTTTTCTCCATCTCCAAAATTTTCCCTGAGGGATCATCTTCCACACAAAAGTGAATGCTAGGTCTCTTGATACTGATATTCCTGCATTTGCCAACATTCAAGTATTGAACAGTACTGAAGGCAAAGCTTTTCTACTACTAGATGGGAAATGAAAAAAATCTCCGTATCAAGCCACTATCTGAGAGTGCTGGGCATGCCACCAGAATTTACAGACTTGATATTTCCCAAGTCACCTTCAGACTCTCTTCATACACTGGACAAGTCAGCTTGCCTGACTGTACCTGCTCACTTTTATTAATGCACAGAAGTATGTTGGTGATGGCCATTCAGAATCTGTTACATGAGGTGCTCCGTAGGACCTGAACCTGCAAAATTTTAGGTTAAAGAACCAATTTTCTTGCGGCATGTTTTCCCCTTTTTCTTTCCTCTTGATTCTATTCCTTGTTTTATGTATTGTCAGAAGAAAGAATGTGTAAATCAAATTGATTTAAACAATTAAACAGAGTATTGGTCTTGTGGAGAATGGAATTTTAATGAAGATTTCATTTTTAAAAATGTAATTAAACAATTGACCAAAGGCATGACTTGTTAATGAAACTCAGGCCTGCACCATTAGAATAACTGTTCTAGAAAGTAAATGCCGATGTTTGCAGCAATATCATCTTTCTTTCTTAAGTAGATTTGTACATTTAGTAAAACCACAGTTCAGTAAACATGGGTTTTGTCCAGTGGTAACCAAAGAGATCAGTACTGTTTCTGTGAATCTGTGCTTTAGACTCTGTAATTTTGCAAGGGTACTTGAATCACTGTTTGGTGACATTTCAATGAAAGCGTCCTGAGAGAAAATTGTATGCTCTGTGGGGATCACTAATACTAAAAATTATTAAACATTATTCTTCTGATTGCTCGCAGCAAACATACAAAAACAATAATTTTTTTTGGCAATAGAATGTAACACCACCTTCATTTGTAACAACACCTTTATTTGTAACAACACCTTCATTTGTTTTAGTTTGTGAAGCAACTTCATTTATTTTGCACTTTGGGTTTCTTTACTGTTCTTCTCATGTCTTGTATGTCACCATTTTATGAAGTGAAGTAGTGATGCTTTTATCTTTAATATTCTGTCAACAGATATTTTTTGCATACTGTAAGTTCAATCATAAAACTATTGACAAAAATTTAGCACTGACCTATTTTTGCACTTTTATGTTATCAGAATGACACTGATCCCTCCATCCTGGGTTATCTTATATTGTCTCAGTTTGGTACTTTCAGCAATCTTTTTATTATTCGCCATATTTTCCAAATTCTAGCTGAAAGGTGTAGCTCAAGGAGCCAAACATGTTCTGTGCTCCATAAATGTTTCAGTAGACGTCTTCCCCTCCACCTCAAATGCTTTGCCTGTCCCCTACATGGCCCAGTGCCCTACATGTAACATATGGTATTCTGACAATTCCATTCTTCCAAACCGTGGCCTTTAAGTGTGACCGGTGGGAGCAAAAGGCTTTGGGGGCTGTTGCAGTACCAAAAAAAAGAAAAAACACTGTATCTTATTTGCTATAGAGGAAGTTTTGTCTCATCCTGTCCAGTTGTGCATGTAGGATATAAAATGACCTCTTTTTCCTCTCTATGAGCCATATGGATTAGAAGTTAAGCCTCTCTGGGGCATCACTGCATTCAATTCTATATTGGAGTCTGTGGAATCAGTATAGTCCTGTTGTGTATGAAGTCTTGGTTCTGGTTATCAGTGGTTTGTCCAAACTGCTAAGCTATCACAGGTGATGAAATGGCTTTCACAAGATAAAGAGCTGGTCTAGATTAACTTTTCCTCATGAGAATGGGAAGGGTCTTTCTGCCTCTGTGTACATACCTACAGACAGCGTTGGTGAGTAGCATTCCTGGACATCTAAGGTGCTTCATGCTTTAGTATTTGTCTGTGCTGTTTCTTTCTTGTATACATATATTCTCCATTCTTCATTCTCATATGCCTTTGATCTATGTTTCCACTTACTACCTGCTTGGCTTTGGGGTATTTAGGTACAAGTTCTGATCGTGGAATTGATGGGAGAGTTACCTTACTTCTCCAGACTGCTTTCTTTTGCATGAGATACCATGCATGTTTTTCATCTGATGGTCACCCCATTTTATGCTGAAATGCAGAAATTTCATCAGTACTTTCCTGATGAAAATATACCAGTGTTAACAAGTCTTCCTTCTCTGTGTTACTCAGCTTCTTTGTTGAAGTCATATACATGTGACTATAATTATTATAAAGGCTCTGGTGAAAGAATATTTAGAGCAGCTGTGAGGTATGGATGACAAACAGCTCTTCCTACCAAGTCTTTTACATTTCCTTCATACAGCCTTTTCTGGCTTACCTATTCTACCTTATCTTTCTCCATTTTCTTTTCTTTTTCCTTTTGCTTATTCCAGTTTATGGCTTATTGATTTCATAAGTCATACCAAGACCTCAGGTTCATCCCCAGGGTGTAGACATCTAGAAAGCTGAAACAGGGATGTCAGCATGAAAAGAAAGTGGAGAGTATTTGGCTTTATCTGCCAGTTCACAAATAACTTGGTGAACAGAGTTTCTGGTCATGAAATCTGATACCATTTTAGAAATAACAAATTTGATTCATTCCCAGTTTATTTAGCTTCTGCTGATGGAAATTAGAATACTAAGTGGTGTTGGTAAAGCAGTATATAGAGTGCAAAATAGTGCAATGACCTTGTAAGCCATTCCTCTTGGGATCTTATAGCCATCTAACACAATCCCTGAGATGCTGAAGAAAATGGGTAAGGCTGCAAGCCCAGGTGATTTATTCAGGGCATAACCCCAGAAATCATCAGGCTCCTGTGATGTTCTGGTGGCTACTTAAAGCTCTTCTTTCTTAGTGACATCCCTGTGCCACACTTCTTGCCTTCCTGAATTTAATGAATGCCCTAGTCAATCTGAAAGTGTTTCTGGGAAATAGTTTGCTCCTCTGTGCCAGCAAGTTTCCAGCTTGAGCTACCAGTTTCCAAGCTTGATGTCTGGAACACATGCTAGGAAAGCATTATGGACCTTTACTACCAGAAGTGAGCAAGCAGTGCAAGTGCCCAGAATACCTACCCTATTTCACAAAAGGAAATTTATGGCTTTTAGACGTGAATGGTAAGGACCAGTTCTAATGTCAGAGATATGTTTTGTTGGGTATTTTTGCTAAACTATGCACCACACAAGAAATTTCACAGATGATTGTTTTATTTCCTGACAGCTGCTGTATAAAGACATGACAAAGCTCTTTTCAGAGCATCCTTTATTTAACAGCTATGGTTTTCTTCTTTATGTAATAGCACCAGTTCATGTTATGAGTTCTAGCTGTTCTGTGTACAGTGACATCCTGTTCACAGGCAAAATTCTCATTGGCTTCACTACTAAGGTTGTCTGAGCAAAGGCTGCTGGTCAGCTCTGACACCTGTTGTGAGGGCAGAGCTGTAGCTCTTCCAAAGGTTTGCTTTTTATTGCCTCCAGTGAAGTCCGGCTCTTACCACAGAACTGCATTGGCAGAACCACAGGTTATTGCTGGTGGGAATGTGTTTCCTGCCACAACCTGAAGTCTAAGGCCAGCTGACCTTAGTGGGCAGTGTATAATAGAAAGTAACAGAAACAGAATTTTATCTAGATTATCTTTAACACAGTAGATACTACTGACACAAACATAACTCCTTTCACTCTCTTCAATTCACAGCTACCTCATCCCTGAACTCCCAGCTTCAACAGCTTCAGCATCTTCAGCAGCTCCAGCATCAACAGCAGCAGCAACAAGGTCAACAGCAGCAACAGCAGCAGCAAAGCCAGCAACAGCAGCAAGGTCAGCAGGCACAAACTCCACAGCCACCCCAGCAGACGCAGCAGCCACAGCCGTCAGCGCCACCACAGCAGAACCAAACACAGTCCCAGAGTCAGAGCCAACCACCTCCAGCCCCACAGTCCTCCAGCTCCCCTCAGAAACCCAGCCAGTCACCAGGGCATGGCCTTCCATCTCCTCTTACTTCACCAAATCCATTGCAGGTAGGACTTCATGTACAAATCTCTAACGGTCTAACAACACAAAGTACACACTCTCCTACCACAAGACGAAATGAAGTGAAGGCTTCTGACCATACAGGCTCAGAAATTCCACCTTGTATAAGTTAATCCATATAGGCATGCATCTTAGAATATCTAAAAGGCTTGATAAGCCAGAAGAGCATAACTAAAGATAGTAATTTCTGAAGAGTAAACATCTTTTGCTCTTCGAGTCCATATCATGAAATCCATAGAAAAATATCTATTTTTTTCCATGGATTCAGCATGTGACCTTCACAAATGGCTTCTGGCCAGCAGTCACCATTTATGATAGATTATGAGGACAGCAAATTTAGCTGTTCATTAGCAATTGATCCTGACTGTCCCTAAATAAAAATAAATGTATGTGTGCAAGGGATGGATGGGTTATCTTGAATAGTTTATCCTAACAGTTTATCCTGCCAAGAATCAAATACTTCCATTAAAAGTCTCAGTAGAGACTCCAAAGCTAAGAATGCCAGTTAATGCCTTTACCAGATGCTCGCTTCAGTGCCACAGATTTTTTTTTAATAGGACAGCTATGGCACCCACACTGATGCTGGGCTCTACCTGTCTTGGAATTCCTGGACAGAAACAGCAGAGCTCTGATCCAGTGGTCCTAATTTCTTATACTTGGGTATTCTTACACTACATCTGTCTTGCTGTATTCACGTTCTGCAAGAACAGCTTTGACTTTACCCACGAGTGTGATCCTGAACAAACACCAAGTATCCTGTAAAGAGAGCAGAGTCTCTTTCATTGGGCAGTGAAAGTGCACTTAGAAACGATCAAAGTCTCTATTCACTTTACTCTCTAAATTTTGACACCCCACTTTAAAGGTTTTATCCACACTGATGGATTTGGCTCCATTTCCTGCAGAAATTAAACTGCATTAGCTTAATAATTAAAAAATCTCTTTTCAAACAATTAAGGGAATTGGTTTACAAGAAGCTGTGTTTGCCATGTGGCTAGTTAAACCTGCATTAATCTGAGCTTCAACTAAATTGCATCAAATCTGATTTTTTAATGGTTTGGATAATAGACTTAAAAGTCTGCAAGAGATGTGTCCTTGCTTCCTAAGCTTTTTCTTATAGTAGAGCATAATGTTTCTAGAGGTTCTTCTGTGTATTGTCTTTTGGGCTGCTTAGGCACCATTTAATGCCCAGTCTATCATGCTGGTGAGTGCCTTGGGACTCTTTAGTATGCAGATTATTGACATATGGAGACAGGAATATTTCCAGAGGAGCTTCTGCTACATTTTATTGTCTTGGTACAGCTGTAATGTATGCACATCAACTGTATATGTTATACATTGCTAAAACTGCTTGCTAAATATTGTGCCTCAAAAGGCATCCAGTTTTCCAGACAAAGCAAATGCACTCATAAATTAGAGTTGGGGAATGGAGGACATGGGATTATCTCAGTGAACCTGCCTCAAGAGAGTTGTACTAACACTGAATATGAAAGCAACAAAAGCAACCTTTCAGTACTTAAAGGGTACTTAAAGGTGTATAAGAAAGATGGGAATGGTCTTTTTAGCAGGGCCTCTTGCAACAGGACAAGGGGTAATGGTTTCAAACTAAAGGAGATGTTCACACTAGATATAAGGAAGAAATGTTTTACAATGAGAGTGGTGAAACCCTGGCACAAGTTACCCAGAGAACTGTTAGAAGCCCCATGCCTGGAGACATTCAAGGTCAGGTTGGATGGGGCTCTGAGCAACCTGATCTAGTCAAAGATGTCCCTGCTTACTGCAGGGGCGGGGTGAATTAGATGACCTTGAAAGGTCACTTCCAACCCAAAACATTCTCCTCTGGTTGCAGTGTAAGTCTCAACTGATTCTGTGTACTTCCAGTCTTATCTGTGACCTACAGGTACAGGCCAGTAGAAGCACTTGCTACTCTTAGGTCTCCACCATCACATCTCACTTGCAGCAGTACGATAAAAATAAGTAAACCCAATAATTCCTTGCAATGGAGGTACCAATATAATTGTTTTCATGGCATACCATGGCTCTCTTTAGCATGCTTATCCTCACAACGACACTTCTGAGGGCACTCTGGATGTGGCAGATTCAACAGAAGTGGAAGGAGGGAACCAAGTACTCTCAGGTATTTTCAGTTCAAATGCTATCCCCTAAACCTTCTAGAAACTGGGATTAGAGTTAATGAAAGACACCACTGTGAGAGGTCTGGCATTCCCACTGGGCTGAGCTCAGCCAGTACTGCTAAGCCAGCTGCATGAGTGGGACACTTTCAGAACAGTCAAGGAATTAGAAGTCATTAGCTGTCATCTCTGGCTCAGCATTAAAGAGTTACTAATAAATTGGGGGTTAAGTATTTTGAATGTTCTTTCCTCTCTGATCCTCACCATATAAAACACCATGAAAACCTGAAGTTTGTTCACAGATACAAATATGCCTTCTGCTGACATCTGGAAGAGAATCCAGAATTTGGCACAGTACTTCAGGCCTCACCTTAGTGATGCCTGTACGGTTACTTTGGCCTTCTAGCCATTTCTACAGTAAGCATAATAATTCTCAAGCTTCCCTGAGAAATACTTAAGAACTTGAAACATGCTCTGTCATATTGCTGAGAATCGAGAGACTCTTTAATATGCAAACAAGTGACACTCAGACATATTTCCAGAGGAACTGCTGTTGCACTTTATATATGGTTGAAGGGTGTGTTTGGGTACTTCTCTAAAGCAGAGCAGTGATAAGATTTCCTCCATGAAATTTACCTTTCCATTCTAAATCCTGCAGAGAAAAACTGGTTTAACCTCATACATCTAGCTTGAGGAATAGTTCTGAAATTGTTTTATTCTGCACAAACATAAAAAAACCAAACCAACCAAACAAACAAAAATCAGCAACAAAAACAAACAAAACCAAACCCCAAACACTAAAAAAAGAGGGAGCACACATTTTGCAGCAGTTCTTATTTCAAGTGCATAATAGCTGCTTAGAATGTGGATTTTTAAAATGTCTAACGCTTTGACTTCAAAATCGACCTAGAACAAAATTCAGAGATATTATGGCCTCTAAGGTAATGTTCTTTATGAACTAGAATGAAATGGGTTTTGTTTGAAGAATATTACGGGAATAAAGATCAACTAAGTTAAAGTTTGACAGCTTAAATTTCATTTTTGAATTCTTGATTTTTTCATGTGGGCTTTATCCTCTTACATTATTCAGGATCTGTCTGAAAGATATTAGTTTAGAACAATGCAACCTCAAAAAATTGTCATGGAAAGTCAGTAATTCAGGAGGATGATTGTGTTTGTTTCAAAAAACTCTGAAGGATAACAGCAATTACATCTCAAAATGTACAGATGCTGTCATGTCCTTCAGAAGGCAAATTAAATGAAAGTGACTTGCTTAGGTATACCTGGGTGAGGTACTTTTGCTAGCTTATCAGAAATTAATAATACAGGTGCAACATACAGCAGCTAAAAGTCTCAGAATTATTCTTGTCAGACTGTTCTGTAATACTCTGCTCTAATTTTATCACAATTCTTTACTCAGTTCAGTGGGCTAGATTGTAGCCACAAAACTATTATTTTCAGTAAGTCTTTAATGATTGTGTAGAAAGATGAAAAAACCTCAGTTTGGGTTTCAGGGCCTGTGTTGACACCAGTGGTGATGCTCCAGATCTACACTAGTAAAAGGAAAACACTGCAGAACCAGGGTCACCACTGATTTACAAAAGACAGCAAACCAGAGGAGACTTTTCCAAAGCAGAGTTATTCAGGTAGAGGATGGAAGAATATCATGCCTTCATTTTTAAATGGTGAAATTCCTTGTATGGATAATCATAGCCTGATTCTTACTTTAGTTCTGTCAGTTGTTTGAGACAAAGAATCCATAGGCAAAAGACAACCTACCTAATGTGTTATATTGGGTCTGACTGAGACAGAGTTAATTTTCCCCATAGCAGCTCTCCCAGTGCTGTTCTGGAAAGGTGCTGATAACACACCCGTGTTGTGGCTGCTGCTGAGCAGGGCTCACACAGCACCAAGGACGGCTTTACAAATTTCCCCCCACAGTGGGATGGGGACACAACTGGGACAGCTGACCCAAACTGACCAAAGGGATATTCTATACCATATGATGTCAGCTTAACAATTCTTTTTTTTTTTTTTTTTTTTTTTGCTTGCATATAGCCTTGCTTTGCTTTTCATTAAACTGCCTTTGTCTTAAGCCAGGAGTTTCATCTTATTTTCTTCCCCTGGTCTAGCTGAGAGGAGGGGGAAAAGTAATAGAGCAGCTTAGTAGGCACCTGGCATCTAGCCAAGGTCAAACCACCACAGGTGTTATCAGCACCTTTCTATCTCTCAATGCAAGGCAGTGCACTGTAAGGGCTACTACAGAGAAAATTAACTCCATCTCAGTCTAACCCAATACATGTGTAAATCTGGGACTTTGAAACCTTTACTTCTGGGAAAATACCCTTTCCCAAATCTGTTTCTCCTGTGCATGTTTAATGTTATTACACAGTAAACTGTACAGGTTCTTGAATGGTCAGCATGTTGCAACTTCAAAGTATAGTTAGCACCTCTTACAGAGTTCCTATTCAGTTAGATTTCTGGAGCCATAAGATCTTGATTATATGCTGCATAAAATCAGATGAGACAGGTACTAAGTAGCCAATTATTCTGCTTGACTACCAGAATAAGGTGCTTTGGATTAGCAACATATATTTAACTGGCTCTGAATGGAGGTTATCTTCTGGTGCTGACACTCACTGTATGTTTTGGATAAGATGAACGTGCCCACAGCCAGACCTACAAAGGGAGAGCTGCACTAGAGGAATAAAAGAATTCCCAATGATTTCTACTGTTCTGTTCATGTGTGAATAGGAACAGACAAACAGGAAATCCCCCAGGGATTGCCCCACTGTAAAATTATTCTGACCATTTTCAGAACTCTTTCCTGTAGCACCTTTTTGTCATAGAAGCCTACCTGCAGTAACTGCAGCTGGCGGAGGATGATGAGTGAGAAAAAAATAATAATAAAAGGAGGGAAGAAGGGAAGTGAGGAGATGACAACAGCAGAAAAATCTTCCAAGTAATAGCAAACTCTAGGATAGCAAAACCAGAACCTCCTTCAGATTAAATTTTCATACTAATCTTAAATAATGTATTTGGAACCTCAACACTTTTATAACAAAGGAGAAAAGAAAAGCAAAAGGCAGAAACACTCAGCTGTAAATGAGGGAGAATGTGTACACAGATGCCTGAGGCTCCAACAGTCACAAAAACCAAAGCACCCCTTCCCCCCCAACCTCTTTCACTGGTTAGCTTCTCATTAAGGAAAATCTAATTTAAAGAAAACTCAGCGTTTATTGGAACTTTGATAAATTTACCTATATTTAAGACACAGAAGAAACAACTAAATATGTTGGTTTGAGGAAGGCAACTAGGATAAGTTTGCAAGGACTATACTCATGGGCTGTCTTTTCATCTGTTCACATCCAAGACCTGCTGTATTTTTTTCATGCTTAGTGAATCCTGAGATGAAGAAAACTTGATCAAGATTATGAAACCAGTAATCCTGCTGAGGTTTTTGTTGTTGTTTTGCTAAAACGATCTAGGCTTCTTCCTGAGCATGATACTGTGCAATGTGTGACTGTCTGGATCTATTCCCAAGTTACTCAGTAAGCAGTTTGACAAATATTTTATAAATGGTGAGCAAATGCAGTGCTTTGAATGCATTTTCCAAAATGTCCTTATTTTTGGAATCAATAGGGAGTGAGATACTGCACATAACAAAGCAACAGGTGATAGAGACATGTGCAGCAGATGTTTGTTCAGGAAGGTTCATGCCCATCACCTGCTTAGAGTGCACCTGTTGAAGTGCTGAGCTTAGGTGGATTTCCAGAAGGTGCTGGCAAGACCTAGGTCTCAGCTCTAAACTGATAGAATAGAAACTCCCTTGCAGTCAGATACATTTTGCTGAGCTTCATGAACTGTTTAGAATATTTTGCGTATTTCACACCCTGTTCATTTCAAACACGTGCAGAAAGATTTAAACATCTTGTTCTACTGCCAATTTTGGAATTTCTGAGTATTTTTACAGTATTCTAATGATGATAAATTCATGAGTGGAAGAGGCAAGTATTTGCCTCTAGCTACTACCACTAGCTAGAAAGTCATGCTTGTACATCAGCATGCACACACACGTTCTTATTACCCACTGCAAATGCTGCTGTGATTCGGGACCCTCCTTTTGGTTTTATGCTTTTCCTTTTGCCACTGCAGTAGTTATGTGAACCATGCAGACATTACTGCTCACAAACTCAAACATTGCTTGAGAAGTCCAGGGCCTTCTTTCTTATCCTTTCACCTCTTCTGGGCACTTCCATGAACTTTCTCATCCCTTCTGGGTCTGCCACCAGCTAGACCACTCCATTATGGCAACATGGCAGTTTGTCTTAGGTGGACACTCGGGTGTCTCTGCGCTGTGCTGTACCATTCTCCTTTGCTCCAGTGCACAGTGCAGAGACATGCAAGCTGCATTTCCTGGCACAGCTACCTTATTTGAAGGCTACTGGTCTTCATGTCTACCTGGAGATGTATAAGCATCATTTCCACAGAAAGACTAGCTTCAGTTATATGTATGATTGCACCCGTTCCCAGGATTGAGTAGAGTTTCAGATCTTCTCAGCTGTCTTCCTTCTCCCCAGAAGTTCAATGCTTTTTTGGGTCTTTCAGGCATTGGGACTTCACATTGTAAAGCTATTTAGTAGTCCATTTCAACAGAGGATAGAGATGTTTATGGGTTCTCAAAGAGACTTTATAAGCAAGTCTCTTTATTCCCTGAGGAAACCTTCTCTCAACTGGAGCACTGCTTGCATGGTCCATCTGAGTATACTCTGCAGGTGTTGCTATTTTCAGAAGCACAAGGAGTACTGATGTCTGACTCACATTTAAAGCAAAGGAAATTAATCTTTTAGCAAAACAACTGGCATTATTAGCACCTGAGGGGCAGAAGCTGAGGCTAACATAGGAAACCATTTGCTAAAGTATTCTCTGAAGGAGAAGAAAGTGAAGCTGTTTGCCCAGTAAGCTCTGGCTTCTGAAATGGGAGCATTTAATAAACTCTCTAAAGCAGCTGAAGTATTTAATAAATGGGGAAATTAATAAATAATGTCCTCCCAGGACAAATCTGAGAAAGGGTCCATATCCCATAAGGTCTTCTAGCTGCAAAGCCTGTCTAGGCAGAGAGGAGGACCCTTGAACATCTTAGGGACAGAAAACATTGACACAGCCCCTCAGATACTTTTTTAAATCCAGTGGATGTGTTTTGCTAGCATTTATTTCTCTTAATTTCTCTTTTCACTCATATTTCCAAAAATTTTCAGGGAAAAAGAGAGTATCACAAAACATTACTTTATTTTCCCCCTATTTTCTTAACCCTCACTTCTTTGTAATAAAGACTAAAAAAAAAAAAATAAATTCATCACAGGTTTCTAGTTCTGCCAGAAAAAATTTCTTCTCTTTGGGAGCAAGTGGACCAAGTGAACACAGAGAATCTAGTGGGCTTGTTGAATCTGCCTGAGGAGCAATATTCTGGAAGCCCTGATATATAGCCCTGATGTTGTATCAGTCAAGGCTCCTTGTACAAATAATCACCTAAAAGAGGTTGCTTCTAGGTACTGCCTAAAAAAAAATTAAAAAGGGACAAAAAAAGGCCACTCCAGACATTTTTTAATGTAACATCAAGCCCTTTTCAGCAGTATTACTGAGATCTATCAGAGTGTTCATTTGTGGATTCTGTTGGTAGTCTTAGCAGATGCAGTTTTGGGCAGATGTTTGGAAAACAAAAAAAACCTTTCTCTTTTTTTCTTGGTAGCCAGAATGTTTTGAGAGAGTGACTAAGCACAGGCCCAGAGATTATGAAATTTGCTTAAGTGTTAATGGCTTGATTGCTGAGTTACAGCCTGCCGTCTTTACTGGAAATTGATTGACTGGTGCTGCAGGTCTTCACACTTGACGCTTGGATTTGACTCGAAAATTCTGCCAAGTCTTTTACTCTGAAATTTATCTTAATTAGATCTGAAAGACCTGCCACAGCAGAATAGTCACACCGATTAAAATGAAAAACAGGAGAAATTACTGATCAAATTAATCATAATGTCGGGTTACAGCTGTAGGTCTGATGTAATTTGCCACTCCAGTGAGTTACATCGGCCCAGGCAGAGGAAAGAGAGCTGGTTTTACGCTGATCCGTAACACCAGGCAGCTTCGGGCAGCCCATCAGGACGTTTATTCCATTCATTCTCTTCACTTATTCTGACCTTAGTACTGCAACAAGAAACAAATTAGGCAAAACAAAAAAATATGCTTTTATCCAATGGGTCTCACTGGAAACATGAGCTTTCCAAGTCCTTCTTGTTTCATTTTTCCCTTTTCTCCACCAACATTCTACTTTTGTTTGAAGCAACTAACAATTAATTATGTGGAAATTGGAAAATAAGAAGGTCAGAAGCTACCACCTCGGGCATAAGTCAAGATGTCTATCTCTAAGAGAGCCTAGTGAGTTAGGATAAGAGGAAATTAGGATCGTTTAAGCTAATGGGTGTATAGCAGCATGTGAGAAGACATTTCCTAGTAGGTGGGAAATCAACAGTCAGACTTGATATCTTATAGATGTGGTGATGCTAAAATTTATTTCTAAACTATATACTTGTAATATACTGCACTCTACTATAGACACTTTTTTATTATTATTATTTAAAAAAACAACCAAACACCAAAAAAAAAACCCCACACCAAAACAAACAAACAAAACCCAAAAAAACCCAAACAAACAAACAAAAAAACCCCAAAAAAACCAAACCCCAACAATTTACAAATCATTGGGTAAATCCGTGTTAGAAGGAGATAAGTTGTGGGTCTTAGGGGGGTCCACCATAAAATTTTCATCTGGAGGAGAAGTCTTCAGCAAGTTTCCTAGTATTCATTGCACCAGCAAGGTTTGAAAGATTTTTAGGACAACCTGTCTTGTAGCACCACTGTACTTTTATCCTCTGATCTGGGACAAAGTCAAGAAATTAAGATATTTGCCACCAACAGAGAAGGAAATGAAGCAAAGGAAAGAAAACAAGAAAGTAGATGAGCACTGTGAATCTCATGAAAAAAAAAAAAAGGCTTACCTTTGAAATACACACAATTTTTATTTCAGTACCCTAATTCAGTGCCTTAAACTGATGAGGAATTTTCTAAGTGATTTTTCTTTTCCAATAATGATGCAAGTTGGTTTCTCTTCATCCCAAAATTTCATTTTAATTTTCTATTTTAGGCCAGGGACATGTTAAAAACTGAGGATAGTTTTTGTTTAAAATCAGCTTAAGTCATATATAAACAATTTATTACATAATGATTTAACAAAAGTAACAGAAGACATTTTTATTCATGGTGATGATATGAAATCTGCTGAAATACTTCATCATTTCCAAATGCAAGTTTTTGTTTGCTGAAACATTTCAATATTCCATCTTTCAGCTGCACTTGCATCAGAAATTACATCTTAAATTAGGGGAATTTCCTGCAGGACAGGGGTTTGACTTATTTCTGATAGTTTAAACATGACCAAATATCCTGTGAGGATTCCAGCTGGAGAACCAAGCTAGATTATGTTTGTGAAAGAGATTGGAAGGCAAAGCTGAGTTTCCAGAAGAGAAGTACTGATGTATGAAAATAGCACATCATATATTGCTAGGATTATCCTTTTACTAAAGGAATGATGACGGTGTGTTTTGATTCTTAAAGGAGCTGAGGTTCTTTAAAGCAGTAATCACTGCTGCAATATCTTCTTGTACCTGTTAAGAAATACTCACATGCTTGTAAAAAGCATCAGGGAAGCAGTCAGACCTGGGAAGATCCTAGGCTCAAAGCAGAAATAGAGATGACATAAAGAAAACGCTAAAATATGGTCCCAGTCACATTACAGAGTAGTACTCTGTAGTTGTGATGGACAATAAATTGATATCAAAAGATTATTCTGAATGAATGTGTTAACAGGTCATATAAAAATTGTTAGTTGCTAATGCTCTTATGATTTGCACCACAGTAACCTTTTATAATCACATTTTCAGCCTGCTGGATAGCCAAACCCAGCTGGAGTGCTGTCTGTGTCTCATCTTTCTCTCCTGTTTGGACAATGCTATCTTTGTGGTCACTTCAGCTGGAACAGGATGGGAGGTGGTAAAGGCTTGTCTCCTCTTGACCTTTCCTCAGGGGGTTGGGGGACACCTCAGAGAGTGCTAAGTAGAGCTGCCAACATAGGTGCTCTGTGGGCTGTGGAGTAGGAAGGAAGATGAATAGGAAGGACTAAGGCTTTACTGGGATCAAGGTCCAGGAAGGGGCAAGTAAGAAGTCAATCTCATTCCTAGGATTTGTCTGAGGGTGTAGAATTCCTCAGGGATGGGGCCTTGTTTTAGGGAGGAAAAGGCAAATCTTGGAAGGAGGAGAGGGGAGAAAAGCAAGGTCTTTGTTATTCACAGTGCCTTTATTCATACTGACCTTTTCCACTGGGAGGGAGACGCAAAAAACCCAGAAAGATTGGCATTGCAAATAGCTGAAATTGTATCACCGGTCACCACTCTGGAATAAGATGCTGTGTGCATTTCCATCCTACCTCTATCTGCACCTTTTCATTTCATAACAAGACCTAACACTACTATGGGGGAAGTTGGCAGGAGGTTTCTCATAGCTCTCAGATGAGACAGGAGCAAGCTCAATATGCCATTAGGAAGGTTTCCCGCTCTTCTCACTCCCCAGCTTTATAGAATTACAGCTTCCTTTTTTTTTTTTTTTTTTAACTGTCTTCTGACTCTGAAACATGTTCTCCATGCAATGAAAATGTGTCTGACAGAATTTTCAGTTCATGTAAAACAAATATAAAAATAAACAAAACCAAGCCATTCTGAAAATCCTTGATGTTTTCCCTATAGACATTCAAAGAGTATGTCTAGGGGCAAATCACTGGTACTTTGAATGTACAAGCAGGTATAGAGATAACATATGTCAGTCCTGTAGACCCAATGTTGGCAGCCCATGTGAGAGCTGAGTGAAAACTGCAGGGAAAGGAGGGTACAGGAGGCAAGGGAGTTTCTTTTACTGCCACATACAATCTGCATATTTATCTCTAATCTCCTTATCAAGTTATGCTTTTGCTTACTGACTTCACTTTTGAAAAATAATTTGCATCAGAAAGCAAAGTGCTCTAGTAAATGGGTTGCTAGAGTCAGGAGCACCAGCCTGCAGTTACAACTTTGTCACTGTCTGGCACATCACTTTGTCTTTCTGTTCTTTTGTTGATTCTCCCACCATTGTTTGATCTCTTTAGACTGCAAACTTTTACAGTTTTTTGGTATAATGCAATGAGGCCTTGATCTTGCATTGGGCTTTTAGGTGCTGCTATAACACTAATCCTACAAAAGACACTAATACTACAAAAGCAAAGATATTCAAGAGGAATTGCATAGCCCCAGTCAGTCTCTTGCTGAATTCAGAGTAGTATTGCTGTTGACTTCAGAGGACACAGAATTGGTATCCATTTTGTTTTCAAGTGTACTGAATATTTTGAAGTTTCTGTCAGCTGCTCAGTGTGCTGTCAAATGCACTAATGAAAGGTTTTCCTAAAGTTAATTTTCCTACTCGTAATACAATAACCAAATTTGCTTTAACACTTGAAAAAATCCATCCATACTAAAGAGAATCAGTTGCTTAATCCTAAAATTAAAGGTTATTGCATGCAAGAGAAAATAATTACATGCTCAAAGTATGGAAAAAAGAAAACTTTTTTAATATGTAGGTATTTGTATAATTAAAGACTAATCAAGCATGAAGGCTGCTGACTAAACCAGAAAATGAGATTGTTGGCAAGCAATATTGTAATGTAAATGCCATTTTTGTTTAAGTACTAAAGAGCTGGAGGAATGATATCCTGAACAGATTAAAAGCAAACAGCATTGATAATAAATATTTATCAGATTTCAAATGCAACACACAAAGATTTTTATATTTTACATGCAAAATATATTGACATTGAAATATTCAGTCACTTTTCAAAGGTTTGTTCACATCTTCACTTTAAAATGTTGAAAAGCAAGCATTCCCTAGTAAGAGAAGCAGCTTTAGAACTCAGTCTTAACCTGTAGCAATGTCAGTAGGTTTTAGGCAATAGAAAACAGCTGAGAGTTGCTAACGTACTTAACTACAAATGTATAAGATTGACTGCTGGGGCTGGAAGGTCAGAATTTTAATGGTCTTTACGTGTGTTTTCTTTTTTCCAAAATGTTCACATTAATTTTTCAAAAGAGCGGGAAGCTTCTCAAACTTTAATCCACGCCATGAAACAGATGAATAGTAAAGTATTTATGGAGGGCTTATATATATATACAGAAATTATCCGACTGTAACCACCATTTTGTTGTAGAGGACTGACAGTGAAAGGTTCATATCTTCATGTATCGATGCTTTTAAATTTGTGTAGAAGTGTTGTGCTGGTTAAATAGGCTCGTCATATACCTTTGTGTGATGTTACTGTAGCCTAAATCTTGTTCAGAAGTGGACATAAAGGTATTTGACTGCACCAAGAGTTGAGAATGAGGAGATGATAAAACTGTAGTACCAAATGTGTTCCCATTTCCATCCATTTTCTTTCCATTACACTTTTCCCAGGGTTTGCACTACTCAGCATGCTGAGGTCCAGCAGAAACCATCTCTTAATTGAGCCTGGTCATGCAATAGTTGAAGCTAATTTAAAACATCCTTTGACATCTAGGAAAAGAGGCTTAAACCAATGGTTATGATAGCAGGCAATGAAGTTCTTTGCTTTAGTACGTTCACCATGTGCATCCTTTGTGTTGATGTGTACCTCCTGTTGCTTCCTCATACATTTACTTTTCAGAATAATTTTCATCTCACTTGATTATGACTGAGAGATACAATAGTATGTCACTGACAGAGTTATCAGGGAAAAGTGACAATAGGGATTTTTGAATGCAAGGCTGCCTACAACATTATCAAATTTTTCCTAGCCTAGTGTAATTATATTCTATTAGCCTTTGGACAAAGGGAGTGTAGACAAGTTAAAATTAAATAATACTGTGCAAAAGTCTAATGCTAGTCTCTTGAATAAGCATTGATTTAATTTTCAGAAGAGTTGAGTCACTCCCATTGATGCGAACTGTAGAAATTATTACTCAGCCCTCAAAGGAGCAAAACTAAGGATATCAACCCTTGGATTTCTTAGAAAAATCTCGCTCGTGTATGTAGGTTATATCATAGGAAATTGACAATTTGCAGATGCCAAAATTCAGACCAAGCCAGCCAGGTTCACACAATATCCTGTGTTAATCTGAGTTACTGAGCTCTTAAATGTATAACTTCACAGATAGGCATAGTAATATATCATCATTAAGAAACGTTATAATAAGTACTTTATAAGTCCTCTAAGCAATTCATATTTACACTGGTTTAATGATCCTAAGGATTACATTGGTAAAAACACACTAGGGAAAATAGTAGGAAAAGTACATTGCCTCATATGTAGACCATCAGTCATTGGTCCAGTAATGAGATTAGAAGAGGCAGTGAAGCACATTTGCATCAAAGATATGCAACTGATGGTCTGTGAGCTAGGTCTGACCCATAGGAAGCTTCTATTCAGAGTCTAAGTGAGCAAATAAAAGAAAAATAAAAGTCTTTTGAAGGCAACTCTACATGTGCTTTGCCCTGTGGCTTGTGCTGTTGCTTGTGAGTCCCAAGCTCAATTACCTAAGAGAGGTGGGCAGGTTAGAAGTCTGCTTTTTAATATTTGTTTGCTTTTCCTGCATACCTGAATGAAGCATAGTGATAAGTTTTAGGTTGCCTGTTAACAAAAGACCATAATTCTTTCTTTTATGGAGATGGCTGTGCCTGCCAAAGTTTATTGATCCTGCCAAGCATATGATACTTCCTTGGTTTTCTAATTGTAGTGTTGTATAAAGTAGAAGTTACAAGTAGGGTTTACCTGTTATTTCTAGAAGGAAGATTACCATAGTTTACTGGGCAAAGCATGTTAACATGTAAATTATTTAAAGGCTGAAACAGACACTTTCTCAAGTCATTAAACTACCCTATGTCTTGGAACACAAAGAGGATGTCCCTGGGATATTTATCTGAGGGGCCTGCAGGTCAAAAGGGGAATGGAATCAGCAGAAAAAGAAGCAGTCACATACAGAAAGAGCAATTATTCACAAAATAAAAATGAGAATAGCGGTTAGAAGTGTCAGCATATACATCTGAGATGCCTTTGGTGGGACCATTACTTATAAAAAAGTCATTACTGCCATTTTGCACTACATAGTATGTACCTATTTCATGGTAACCATGGCTTGCATAGCCTTCATTTATATGGAAAAACTACAAAGAAACCTCAAACCACCTAGTGAAACAGAGAAATGTCTCCCAGCTCTCTGGCTCTATAATCTTTGACAAGCATCAACCTAAACAGGACCATAAAATGCTCAACACTTTTATACATCAACTCCATTTACCCTCATGAATCAATAAGGACATGCAAGCCTCATCTTCACTGTGTGTTTTTTAAAGTCTTCATCTGATTCTCTGGGTTAACAGTATCTTTTACTCCAGATCACAAAAAGGTCACAGTCTTAGTTATAGCCTCACTTGGAAGTCTGAAGACCAGAGAGATGCTGACCTGTTTTCTGGGACTGTCCAAAATAGTTACCCTATTTTCAGATAGAACTTGCCACTCATCTGAGCAACAAATATCAGAATTTGCAGATTGTTTTCTGGACATTCTGTATTTGTTGTTTTGTTTTGTTTTTTTCTTCACAGGCAAAAGTCTTACTACTAGGGTTAGGCAAAAGTCAGACCCAAGGGTATTCCATGATCCCAGGAAATACTTGACTCCAAACCAGAAATAGACACAAGAAAAACAGGGTAGCTGATAAAGTTTTACATGGATGAAATAAAACTATGAGATCTGATTTCATCCATTTTACTTTACCAAATGCGCCCTTATGCCATTTGAGAAATTCACTTCAGAATGAGGAGCCCAAAAAATCAAGACTTTCAGTACTACCAGAACACTTTCTTTGGGAGCTCATGTAGTGAGAGAATTCTAAACACAATCAAAATGCCCACCACTTTTCAAAAATTTTCCATTCCTATTGGATGAATAATCATGTAATAGATTTTTCCATCAAAATTTTGTAACCTTATTTTCAAAATAAATGTAACTAAGTATTTTAAACTAATCCTCAATCCTGAAAATTGCCATGGGCTTCAGAAATACTACCTGGTGCTTAGGAAAGCTGAATCTGACATTTTTCCAGTAAACTGTGGAAAGCTGCACACTGTTGAATATACTATTCACATTAAGGTGCTGTTTTTAAATTTTCCAGGGGGCAATTCAACACATCAAGGCAACAGGGGTAATGATCTGAGGAGGAGAAAGAAAAGATCAGTGCACTTCCCATTTCTGACAGCTGACAGACCAGGGTTTGCCCTGCAAAATGAAGTCAGCCATGCCAGTGAAATGTTCCAGCACTAAGCAAAAGACATTTACCTCAAGAACTGAGGTTTATAATCATCAGGGTGATAACCGCCCTCATTTTCCTACAACATGTTCCTTTGCTAAATGCCTAGCAACCTTCTTTTAAACAGCTGGACATCTCAAGACTTCTTTTTCATTAGGTTTAGTCAAAAACTGTGGATGCACTGAAAGGCAAGTCTGTTCATGGCATCTGGAGACATCATCTGGTGAAATCATCTCATGAAATAGTATCTTAGCCTCAAGTTCAAGCTTTTCACTGCACCTGATTCAGACGTGAGGATTCACCCAGGGTCTCCACATGCTGGTGAGGGATCTGATTTGTCAGAATAATGAAGGCTTGAGGGCTTTTAGTTTTCCATCTTGGAATATAAACAATTCACTGTTCATCACAGTTCATCAGAAAGAGAACCTATCCTCCTGCTTGTCCCAATGCTTGTGGTAACTTTTACAAAGAAAGCAATTCTAACAGTGGAAAAAAGTCATGAGCTGTAATTTACTATGTGGAAGTACATACCTCTTTTCTGTTCGAGAATTGTCTGCTGAAAATCTGAATTACATTAATTAAAATTCATTTCTGTAAGTGCTAGACAAGCCCACAAGGAATATTGTAAATATTCCAGATGTAAGCTAAGACTGGTTTGGCTTTGTTTCCTCTGGGAAGAAAAGGGGATGAATGTACAGGTTACATGATATTCTCTCAGTTCTTTGGCTGGGAGAGCTGCCACTTGAGCATAGCATGAGCAGTGCTTTTCCTGGGAGGGCTGCCTGGAGTTTGGATTGTGTCTGGCTGATTTTCATTTTGAAATCATGCAAAATGAAATTATGTTTCCTAAGCTGCTTTAAGGGGTGACATTTTTTAAAAGTAATTGTTACAGAAAGATCAGTATAAGATACTTAGGGAGCATATGTATGATAGGTGTTGATCAGAATTAAAAAAAAAAAAAAAAAAAAAAATTGTAACCAAATTCATACTTTGTACAATTTTTGATATCACGATCAG
>JANHGN010002117.1:261939-279439 GCA_024605025.1 Megaceryle maxima
GGTGTAACTACGGTAGCATGCATGATTGGTGGGGTTTTTTTTTCCTCTTCCCCCCCCCCCCCCCCCCTTCTGTTTTCCATTCATTCCTGTTGTCTTTTGTAATTTGGCTTCAAGGACATTTTTGATACAGGTTTAGCAAATACGTTCCATGTACAACATTGCTGTGGAGTTCCTTTCTTTTTATTGCTGCATGCTTGTAATGTAATACTGTAATTTGATTATTTGTCCATCTCTTTTTACTTTTAGATTTCTGAATTTATAGTGTTAGGGCTTGACTTTTACCTTACATTGGCACAAGCAAAGAGCAGGCCTCCAACTGTACTAGGCTTTTCCAAACTTTTATTCTATTTTGGAGGTAAAGGGTAGCCCAGGAATAATTTGATTATGCACATTTTTTTCCCACTGCCTTTATTACTGCATACAGTCCTGGGACAGGAACCATCCCCAAGGTACTGCTGGGGATGAGGGGACCTGGTTGTCACCAGGGCATCTCCAAGAGGAGGCAAAACCATCCATGTCCCAGCATTGACAGACAAGAAGCAGAAAAAGAGCTCCCTAGTGTTTCCCAGCATATCATCAACCCTTCTTTTCTACAATAACCATTTGTAAGGATGAGTAGATGAGGCTTTGCATCCGTGGCTACTCATATCTGCCCACCATCCTGGCGGAATTAGTGCCAATCATAAATAAAGGGCCTGTAGTACTCTGTAATATAGCTCTTGTGGTTGAACTTACAATTTTTCTCCTTGATTTTATAATCTTTTAACAGCTGTATGATGAGGGTAATTTATACAAGTCATCTTTTCTGCATAATAAGATAGAGTGATGGATCTAGAGCTCAAGTAAACATTATATGAGTTACTGTAATTCATTTTAAAATAGGACTTGATAAAAGCAAGGTATTATATGTGACATTTTCTACAGGAGTATGAATAAACAGAATGCCAGAAGGAATGCTAGGATACATCAGGGATTTCCCTGCCACTGCAGTGGCAAGTTGAATAATTGATTTATCTTATGAAAGCTGTCCGGAGCATTAATGGTAAAATTAGTGTTTTCTAAGGGATATATATGTAGTCAGATCACAACTTCAGACAGAGGCAAGGCTTTCATTTATGCAGGGTGTTCTGATGATGTAAGCCAACAAAGTTGAACCAGTTATTTTATAAACAGCAGCATATCCAGACATAGATACAATGTTCTCCTGGATCTACCATTTCCTTGTGTAAATTCAGCCTTCACTTTGAAATAGCCCCTTGTATTTATTTTTACCATTTATATGCTTCTTAAAGACCTACATTTTGTGAGCAGCTTTGCTAGTCACTTAGATGTTCATTTTTTTCTGTACCTCAGAGGAATTTTTTTGTCTTCTATTAATATTACCTGTATAAAAATTATGGCAGTGGCTTAAGTGCCCAATTTACAAATATATTAGATAAATACATAAATTGCTAGGTACTGTACAGTAAACAGGAAGTAATATTCTACATGCAGATTTACACTGAAATAAGAAAATTGGTTTTAATTTGAATCTTGTCTTTCTTTGGTACATATGCATATGTAATCCAGTCCTAATGGGCTTTCAGGTATATTATTTAAAGAGAAAACAAACAAACAGGATGAAAGAAAGGGAGCTTTATTATTCTCACTTTTCAGACAGGAAATTAAAAAAATTAAAATATATGGAAGAATTGGATGCCTAGTGAGATTTCTAGATCTCTACCCAGGCACCATAATTACAAGACTTCCTTCCTCCTCAAACATGATTATTACTATTTCCATCGCATATACTTTGGAAAGTTTTTCATGTTTCCACATGAAATACTAATTTTCCGACCCTGAACTTTCCTTTTAAGCAAAATCAATGAAAAGCTATTGTTGCTTTTACAGATGCCAGAGAGAATTATTACCATCATAGGCAACAATAAAAGAGATATTTTCACATTCAGTAGATTGAATTACTGAGAAATAACCTTATAATTACTGTATAAAACACCCTGATTTAACACTGTTTTTAATATCCATAAAGTTTCTGATTTATTTATCACAAGCCAGCATCGATGTGGTAACTTCTGCCTTGCTCTAAGATGGTGCAATTATGCTGACCTCCATGGGACTCCATCTGTTGTATTGATGGCTTTTAAGAGGCACACTATTTTTGGATAAAAATTAGCTAGGAACAAAGACAAAGGCCTGGTTTCACTGACACAGATTTAAATAAGCAGAGTAATTTTTTTGAGATCAAAGGAATTATTTTGGAGTTCTAACAGTATATCAGGTAAATCTGCTTTAAATTAGGTCTTTGTCAGACCAGTGGGGAGATAAAGCCTTCTGATATCCCCTAGTGTGGGATTCACCAGTGGAAATGTCAGGGAACCCTTGAGTTATAGCGGACTTGCCAGATGGACTCTTGTCCCTCGCTCCCTGCAGTGGAGCTGGGTTCTCCAGTTTCTACCTTGTTGGAGGTGCATTGGAACAGCAGTATTGTCTGACTGGGTTGCCTCCAGAATATTTTTCACCATTGGTTTGCCCTTTTTACTTACAGAATTACCAGTAGCACCCACTAGTACCAGTGGTTGCAAAGAGGTCTGCAGATTGCACCCTTCCCAAAGGCATATTTTGGCAAATAGTTGGGAACATATATATGTTCCTTCCACCTCAAAATGGCTGAGATTAGGAAAAGAGACGTAAGAATGATTTCTTTGAAATGAGGTATTTCTACTCAATTTATAAAACACCCATCTGTGAGGGTGATTTACATTTCCTTTCAAGAAATCGTTTTGGTCTGAACTAAATGTTTCATGTGACCTAAAATTTATTTCTTTTCTTTTTTTTTTCTCCAGGTCTGCTTGAACTGTTTTGTTATTTTTTGGGGGACTTTATTTGAGGGGGCGAGTAGAGTGTTTAGAGGGAATTTTTCAGTCTGCAAACAGAAAAATCCATTAGTTTCACAGCTGTAAGTGTAAATGTTTTGACTTCTGACTTCAATGGATAGCTTCTCTAGTTTACAGTGGCATAAATGCAAAAAAAAAAAACAACAAAAAAAAACCCAACAAACAAACAAAAAAACCACCAAAAATAATGTCTTTGGTGAGACTATTTGTTTTAAGTAAACTATCAGTGTAATGAGAGTATCATTCACCTCTACTGCAGATTTGAAGTCTATAAGAAACTGAAGGGGGTGATTCTGACAGTAGTTACCTCCGTTTTAACCAATTTCAACTCTGCTTACCTCATTAAAATTGCACCAGATTTATATCCTGGTGGAGAGAAATCAGAATCAGACTGAGAACTTGGAACTTACTTTATTTTTAGCACAAAAAAAAAAAAAAAAAACAAAAAAAAAAACCCCTTTTTTTGTAAAGCACAAGAATTGCTACAGGGCCCATAAATATTTTGTGAATCTGGTCAACAGATGAAAGTAGAAAATACTTAGAACATGAAGAAATTCATCTGTCTGTCTATTGACAGTGCCTTATGGAAGAACAAGAGTCTAGGTACAATAAGGCAATAATGAATTTAATGAAAAAGCTACAGACATTCAGGTTGTAAGCTGAGCTGCTGTTGAAAAAGATAGTACATATTTTTGCCCGTATAGCAGAATTCCTTGGCTGAATGTCTATGAGTAGATTTCCATTGATAATAAATAGGGAGGAAATTATTTACTGTAAATGATAATTAGACTTTCCTCAGGCTATGCATTCAGCCAGTAGCAGATACTGAATAATAACCTAGGCATTTATCTGACATTCTGCCTCCACACACGCAAAAAAAGCAGATCACAGGAGCTAAACCTTGCCATGACTTTTTTTTTAAAATACAGTAATATCAGCATAAGGGTAAATTAATATTTGCATGTGATTTCATGTCATGACATGTATAATGTGGAGTGTAAGTCACACTCCATCTTTATCTGCAAAGTAGAGAAATTCAAGTCACAAGAAATCTGGACACAGACTAAGACAAACTCTCTGGAGTTTACCCAGGACTGTATTAGGCCTTGCATGCCAGCTAACTTTAAGCAGTCCTTGCAGGATCTCAGCCTCAGATTTTAACCAATTTCAAATTGATCCTTGCAGCAAGAAAAAAAAAAATAAAAAAAATCTTCAGTTTATACTTGCAGTCATCACTCACATTCAGCTAACAGCAGTTCTTCTGTTACCTCAAGCAATATGGAGCTATGCTTTTGTTATAAGAGGATCTCGGTTTCATATACCCTCTTGCCATCAATTTATAGTGCCTAGCACAATGGCAATTGCAAAGACCTCAGAAACAATACATTCCTAGCCTGTATGTTTTTAATTACATTTCCAAGTTTCATTTGCTGTTGGCAACTTGATGTTATTTTGATTTTGCTGAGGTGAAATATATGAGTTTCAAATACAGCTTTGAAATTGATTAGGAATTAATATGGCAGCATTACAGACACAGTAGATTTACAGCTGCTTTTGCAGCTCTGGGTGAACTCCCACATGGAAAACTTATTGTGACCAGATCCAGAGTGACATGAGCAAAGTGACTGAGGCTGGAGATAAGATATCAAAGAAAAGGAACCAAAGAGGTAAAAGCAGGAAGAGAAACTATCATGGAAATAAAAAGTAATAATAAGAAGAAAATAATTATATCCACCCCCCCTAAAAAAAACCCCAAAACAAAACAGGGAGGAGTCACAGGAAAGGTGAGACATGGCTGGATTATTAAATAAATAAATACATTATTTCAAGGCCATCAGTAAATTTAAAATAACTGGTAAATGCACTGTACACATCTCAGAAGAACATTAACAAACTGGACCTGGAAACCCCTAGTGGCTGCTGGGTCAGCCCAGCCCCATGCAGCAGGCATAAGCATGCTCTGGCAGTGCTGCCTCCGGGACAGGACTTGGAGCTTGTTTTTGGGAGCAGATTTCTTGCTGACACCAAATGAGATGGGAATGCCTTGGAGGAGAGAGTTCTCTGCTGAAATGTTACATGTGTGGCTGCATTACACTGTTAACCCTTCTGACTTGCCTCTTCTGAAGGAGCTACATTGAGGGCACAATTTTTGGCATGTTAAATCTAAAATTGTTACCAGTTTATATGTAGGTTTAAGTACAGAGCAGGACTACTGGTGAAAAAGAGGACAATGAGTGTGTGTATGATGAACAGGGGGTTTAAGTGCTGTAGCCAGTCTTGCATTAGCTGGTGGCTTCTTCTTCTATCTTTACAGCTAAATTAAGCCTTCCAAAGGTGATTGTGGCAGGAGGTTGCTACTGTCTGAGACGCAATATGCTTACCTAGTGCTGGTGCAAGGATGGGGAGTGTAGACTCCTAAGTGTTCATTGCTCTATCTTTAGAAAAGGAGTAGCAACAGTAACCTCCCCACTGATAGACAGTGAACGGTTGAACAAAATCACATTCCCACTCCATCACTGGGCACCCAGATCTGTGCTGAAGTAATAAAATAGTGCCCCAAGGAAAATGTTAACAGTATCCTGCTGAGAGACCCCCAGCATCCTGTTCTGCATGCTGTCCCCCATATACAGACTTTTGCTCTAGTGGTTATCACCCTTTATATTTATTTTATTAGAAATGTGGTTTTGACTTCAAGGTTTTCAAACTAAGTTTTGTTCACAGTTCTCAAATCTCATTTTGTATACTGAGATTTCAGCAAAACTAAAACATCTAATTAAAATTCAGTATCTCAGCTGATTTGATATCTCATATATTCTCCATGAAACCTGGAAAAAAGAGAGAGAACAGCTCAAACACATGGTATCAGTTATGTCATTTTGACTTTAAGGCAAAGTGACATAACTGCAGAGGATTACAACTTTCCAGATTTCTAGATACCTGGACTTAGAACCAGATTTGGATTTTGGACTGACCTTTACCTGTGCCAACCATCTTTCCGCTGTCCTCAGGAGTCAGCTGTATTGTTCTTCAATTCTGCATCAAATCAGTGCATCTCATAAAGTCAAGTTTGGAGCTCAAAGCAGTGAAGAAAAAAATATTCTGCATAGTTCCAGTTTTAGACTTAATCTGGTTCACTTTCAAGTCAATGAGACTTCAGTGTAAGCACTTAGCTGGCACAGAAGCAGCTCTGTTTTGTGATGCTATTACATTACAAATAAATGAAGGTATCCACATGGATTTCCAGCTTACAAATGAGGATCTTTGCAGAACAGCTAGCTTAGAATTTTTAAAGAAGCCTTACATACCTTCTCAGTCAGCAGTTTGTCCTTAAGTATTAAGTAGGATTTATTCTTCAGAGGGCAAAAGAGAAGGTCTGTACGTAAATGTCTGACTTTTAATATGAATATTTAAATAAACAGTTCTAGGAATGTATAACGAATATTGCATATTGTCCTGTAAAACAAGACTATTTCAGAAATAGTTTTGCAAATACCCAACATGAAGTGTCATATTATCATGGTGTCACCTCACATTGCATTTTTAACATTTTTATATTCAGATGGTCATATTTACATGTGCACATTCCATTTACATATTCAAATTAAAGGCAAATAAATGATTTAGATTAAGGAGATTAAATCAGTGTGTCTCATGGTTGACACACTTTCTACACCGGCT
Organism: Megaceryle maxima; assembly: GCA_024605025.1. NCBI lineage: Eukaryota > Metazoa > Chordata > Aves > Coraciiformes > Cerylidae > Megaceryle > Megaceryle maxima. The sequence continues at coordinate 268,512 of JANHGN010002117.1, forward strand.
AGATCACTGAGACCCAAGTGCTGGGCTTTTATACAAGAAGACAGATGGCAATTTCCTTTTGATAAGAGTTCATTTTTTTAGCAGCAAGGGAGCCCTGAAGTAACCATTTTTCTTGTGGGGAAAGTATCTTTCAGAAGCCAGATAAATCATTCTAAAATAGACGAACACAGGAACTGAGGAACTAATCAACCTGAAATGAGTTGAGTTGCAGCCCCTTTCAGAAAGTTTAGGACATTCTCTTTGCTTTTGGTCTTGCCACACATGGGAACTACTTCAGGAAGTTAAAGAATTCAGATAATTTTTTCATCACTCTTTTCTCTTCTATGAGCACAAATACAATTTATGATTATTAGCAATGCAAAATTTCATCAAGTCAGATGAGGTAGTTTGTTTACACTATGTTTACATGATGCATGAAATAAACAGCTTTAGATATCTTAAAGACTGCACAAACATGAAGATAACCAACCAGACTAAACCAAGATGGCTCTGTTTAATTAAAATCTGGAACTGCATGTGCCAGCTTATACAGATCTGGAACATTTCATGCTTACATGTTATAAATGCGGACAGCCACAAAGCCACAGGACTAGAACCTGGGGGTAATCTCTAAGTACTGACCTGATGCTAAAGGAGTAAGTAAGCTACTCTTTACAGTTATTTATATTTAAATATATTAAATATATTTAAATATATTCACTCTTCTTTTTGGTAAACATAGAAGACCCAGCCTCAGACATGCTGACACTTTTGATTTACTTTATCTTATAGGAATAGACCCAAGCAGGATCCCTTTTCTCTAGTTTCCTTTCCTCCCTTTTCTATCTGTCACTAATAGAGCAGAAACAAAAAATGGCTCATGTGGTTTTCACTCACTCCTGCCTGTGCCCTAATGTGTTCTTCATTATTCATGTCTCCAGTAGTTTGGTCCTCGAGATCTGGGAGTGATGTCTGCTCTTTATTTGCTTTGCCATAGCTCTATTAAAAATATGCTTTTTTTCTTATTTTTTAAATTTTTATCGTAGTTTTTTTAGATGGGTTCCAATTTGACCAGCAGCACCTTGTTTACAAAGATATTGTGAGGAATTTTGTCCGTCCTCCTCTATCCATGTCATATCAAGGCGTACATGAGCACTGCGTGTTTCCCATCACCTCAGGTCGCGTCGCTTTGCATTGAATCAAGTCATGTCACATCAGTGATAGCACTATCAGTACTTATTCCTGATAGAAAATTCAGCATAGATTTAGACAGCAAAGAGCTCAGCCACAATAAATGTATATAATGAGCAGATTAAGTATCTGTGAGAACCAGATATTTTAAGTGTCCCTGGCAAGTCGGTGCTTTCAGATATCCCAGTGTCCTTGTCTCTGTACTGTATTCTGCACATAAATTTACGATCTATGTGCATATACTAAAATGTCTAAGTAGCCTATCTGGAATTCTTACCATCTGCAAAAATTTGCAAATACAGACCTGTGCAGTTTTGTGCAGACATTATTGGTTTGGTCTGTATATTGTTACTACATTGTATAGTTTATAGGTCGATCATATCCCAGCACTGCACAAAAACAAATGTTGACAATTGTTGGTTGTTTTGTCGGTTTTTTTTTTTCAGAATTTGGGATTTGCTTCAAATACTTGCCTGCTGGGGCATGTTTTCAAAGAGTTATGCATGATTAGGTTCCATGACAGCCATTTTATTAGACATTTTACCCTGTTGTTCATTTATAAAAGTTAAATGTTGTAATTATCCTATTACATAAACTCAAAAGAAGGGAGGGGAAGGTCAAGATTTAAAAAACATTTCTAACTGATAACCAAAACATACAAGGTTTCCAAAATGTTTAATCATAGTATCTTTTTGGATAAATTTACCTTCTTTTGGTTTACATTTTCTATATAGTCTCCCTTGGCTTTCTTCAGATCTGCATTTTCACAGGTTTCTTGAAAATTTGACTTCTTACCTAGGACCGTAAAAAGAATGTAAACTGGCACAGCTCAGGCACCCAGTTGAAAAAAATTGGCTGCAAAATTCTAGATAAAAGCTAAGTGGTCTTCTTATTGTTTATTATTACAAACATTTATTATTTGGCACTCATGGCTGTGGTATCTAGGTGCTTTCCCCAGATTAAGTTGAAGACATCTTTCCAGTGTCTTTTTAAGAATTCCTTTAGGGATTTTGAGTTCCCATTTTTGACATATCACCTGGTACAAGGTATAGATGCATATTGAAGACAATTACAAATGTAAGTATTAATACTTAAATGTAAAGAATTTGACAGAAGAGCTACCAGGGACTTCCAGGGAAACTACTTTTGCAACAATTTGTTCATCTTTAGAAACTAAACATATGGGTAACTAGGTTGGAATGTTCTGCTTCTGTGTCTTCGAGGTATTGTAGACACCTGTATATTGTTGTTAGATATAGTCTCTAGTAATGGAAAGGTGTGGTGGGTTTAGCCTTGGCTAACAGCCAAGTGCTCAGCCAGCCACTCACTCACAGCCTCAGTGGGATGGGAAAGCAAATAGGATGTGAAAGCACATGGGTCAGGATAAAGAGGCTGCTTACCACTCACTGTCACAGGCAAAACAAACTCACCTTGGTCATAATTAACTTTATTGCAAATTAAAATAGATTCAGTAATAAGAAACAAAAAGGCAAACATTAAAACACTTTTCCTGCACCCTCTCTGAAACTTAATTTCCACTCATTCACTCCTGACTCCTCTAGTCACCCCAAGTGGTGCTGTGGCATGGGGAGGCTATGGGCAGGCTGTAACAGTTCCTCTCTGCTGCTGCTTCCTCTTCACACTTCTCCACTGCTCTTGCATGGGCTCTCTCCATGGATCACAGTTCTGCTCAGAAAATACCCATCTTCTCCAGTGTGGGGTCCTCCAAGGGCTACAGTGGGGATACCTGCTTTGCTGTGGAGCACCTCTTCCTCTCTCTGACCCTGATGTTCCCTCTGTTGTGTTGACACCTTTTAGACCCTTTTTCTCTGCAGCTCCCCTGCCACCAAAACTTGTTGCAGTCACAATAATGCTGGTCACAGTAACAAAGGTACCAAAATACCCACAGAAGACTGTGCTCAGTTTGAAACAGTCTTTTTCCCTTAAGGCCAAGTCACTGCTACCCAGAATCTCTCTCACAAACTGCTGTGAAAAAAATGGGAATAAAATCCACTAGATTTTAATGTGTAATTCTCTCATCATCTTAACACAGATAAAATTTCACATAGATTCTCAGTTAAAAATTCCTACAAAAGCAAATGCCATGCTTATAAAAGTTAATTTCTATGATCATTTTTTCACATAGCCTGGGTAGAAAAGAAAAATGTCATGTGTTAGCCATTGCTGATTTCTTCTCAACTTTCAGTTATTTAAATCAAAGGAATTTTCTTTTTCCCTTGAAAAGCATTGGCTTAGGCAAACACTCTCAGTAGCTACTGATGTAGCTGATCTAGTAGTGTGATGCTCTCTACAGAAAGGACTGTCTGAGAATGTAAGAGTCTGATGGTCTGTCAGTCCCTAATCAAATATACTGCTTTTCTACACTAATTTAATCACTAGGAGATATCCAGAATTGTGATTTTTTTAAACAGCCTTCCTGAAAAGCACCAATACTATTTTGTACAATGCAGTGATGCCTTCTGCTACTCCACAATATGTCCCTCCATTCTCCACTGCTGCATTTAGTTAGCAAATCTTAACTCTTAACCTCTTCCACAAAGTCCTTTAGAAAACACTCAAGATCTAGCTTTATTCTTACACTGGCAATACATGAAGTTACCTTACCTTTCAGGGTACAGGCCCATTGTTTCATATGAAGCTCTGGCATTCTGAAATATCTTGGCTTTTCATCAGTCAAACCATTTGGCTTTTTTTCTTGATATTTGTTGAATGACTGATATTGTAATGAGTAAACCTGTCTCTTTGGTTTCCAGACCAGGGGAATGAAAGTTCAGTAGGGTATGCCCTTTACAGAGAAAAGTAGAATTACTATGTAGGCTACAAAATCTGGTCTTGTATTCAACAATACATGAATGCTTGATCAGTTTCACACAGGAAGTTCACTGAAATCCTAAGTTAGCTTTGGAAAAAAAGAGAGGAAGAGGGTATTCTTCCAGGAAAGAACAAAACAAAATAAAATAAGCCAAACAAAAAACCAAAAAACACAAAAAACCACAAACAAACAAAAAACCCAAACAAACAAAAAAACCCACTGAATGTATCTGTGCCTCTCAAGAAAGCTGCTTACAACATTGACTCTACCACGCTCCTCTTGAAACTTTTATTTAAGACTGTTTTCTAACCCTAGAAACTTCACATGTCACAGTTTTAGGATCTTGTAAGTAGTGCCTTTTTCATCCCCCATCATTTTACAGGTTAGCTTTATTTGTGTGAGTTCTGATTGCTGCAGTGGAATGGCTCCTGCTTTGCACTGTGTTAGAGCAGAACAACTTCCATCTGCTCTTCCTTTAAAAGTTCAGCTTTGGGAAGTCAGAAAAATGTACTGAAATTACACAGTTACAACAGGATTCTACCTCATAAAGTTTGCTTCCCCATATAATCACATCATTAGCAAAGGCATCCCTGAGAGGGCTGGACTGTCACTTTACACTAAGATCGCTATTACCTTCTGTCATGGCCGGTGTTTGAGTGGGAGCAGAAATTTGGGCACTGGAATTGACAGATAAAAACGTCTTAGCCTTCTAAATGAAATCATTATTTAAACGCAAAAACAAAATGAGAAGAGTCCTTTGTGGTATGTTTCATAATATATTTCTAATACTTCCAATAAGTGTTCTCAGGGATGCAACCTGGACTGAGAAAAGGCATAAACCTTTCAAGTCAGAGATTTTGATTTTAAAATAAAAGCCAGATATAATGTGTTAGATGTTACCTTGTTGTCCAGACGTAATGAAATGAGGTGTGTTTCTCCATCCCCAGTTTGCATACAATATACAAGGGGTCAGTTTAACAGAGTGTAACTTGCAGTGAACAGCTTCCCAAAGTGCTCAAAGAAAAATGCATCTTCTCACTTTCAATCAGACTTACATATAGATAGGGATTTTTTTATAGTCTCTTGGAATTCCTTTGCTCTGCAAGCTGGCCCTCTCACTGTGATTTTTCCTGGAACATGGTACTACCCAGTGTACCTATGGATATCCCAGCCTCTGCCATCATTTTTAATAAGCAGCTTATCTCTGTGATGCAACCCAAAGCAATCCTGAGTGTCTCCAGGGTTTGTTGTAATTAAATTTTATTGTTGTATTTGAAAATGTACAGTTTTTGAAAACTGGAGCAAGAAAACTAGAAAGGTAATAGTCTGATTTTTAAAAGGTTTTAACCCTTAGTAGTTTCCAAATTCACAAGCTTACTTATGGTCCCCAAGTAACTGTTCCTATATAGAACTGAAGCCATAAACTATAGCAGCGAGTGTAGTTTATTAGCTGATGTCAGGTAACCCTGCAAAGATTATAATTTATACTTGCAGTCAGACGCTGTAGGACCAGAGGTGTGGTAATATGTGGGTTCCTAATAAGGTTGTAGAAGGCCTTTTCTGAAAGTCTTATGCTTTTTCTGCTACCCCTTTCTTCTCCAAGTGTTTACAGCTACAAGGGAATTACTCCAAGTCCCAGTGCTGTTCATGAAGTGACATGGAGAAAAGCAGGGTTTACCAGCTTCTGATCTGGACAGTAAAGAAATGTCACTGTTTTGAACAGAAAACTGACAAGTTTATCTATACTGTTATCAGGCATTACACTGCTGTGCTTGGGCACCGCCACCCAAGCCACTGAGTGCACACAAGTTCACTTGGACTTACACCTTGTGCAGTCAATGCCTGCGCTCTGTATTCAGGGACTGAGATTCCTTTGGTCATTGTACCCATTCTGCTCTCTTCACAGCTCCTCAGGACTGCTAATCAAGCAGTCATTGTGGTTTTCCCCTTTGTGTTTTATTCTTGCTTGATTTTCTTGCTGTGGGATGCCACTGACTGGTTTTGGAGATTCATGTAACAATTTTTTCCAAATCAAAATATTTCCTCCAAGAATGTCATCTTTTCTGTCCAGTATTGCTACAAATCTTTATTTAGTTATTTACTTTACATTTCTAGAGGGATTGGATGTGCCCAAGGTGCCCCTTTAGGCAACACTTTATATCAAGGTTCCATTTATTAATACTTCATGAAGGGCTAATGAATGATTAATCGATGTTTTAATGTATGACCAATCAATTGTTGTAGATTTTGCAACATCCAACAGACAAGTAGGTTTCTTATAAGCATAGATTATAACCATATCTGACATATTCTACTGATGGGCTTCTAAACATCTATAACATACACACTACTCATATCTGTAACATGCTTAAAACATCTACTAATCACTGATTAATTTTTTATAACCTATTTTGAAGCAGAGCCTGTCTGTGGAACACATCCCTTTCTGGTGTTTGTGACTCTGCATTTCTATAGGATTGTTAATTTAATCATCATCTAAGGACTGAGAACTACTACTAATTTCAGCTCAAACATTAAGCTTTTCTGAGTTAGCTTCAGCATTTTCACCTCAGCCTAAGAAAAAATGTCTTTGCTGTCCCCAGACTTTTTTCTCCCTCAAACTTCTGGCTACTTTACCCAGCTAATGTGCATTTTTCAAGTTCTGATAAAATGCAATGATTTTTACTTGGCAAACTTGCTCTAAAATACATTTTCAGCCTGTTGAATTCAGTTTGTTTGATTGTTCTTGGGACCCCTGTCCCAGTGATAATGGTTCCCACTATGGTTTTAATTTATTTTTTTACTGTCATCTCTATGTGTTTGGTTCAAAGTTTATCCATTCTCAGAAAAGGATGAGAAAACATAAACCTCACAATAATCCAGTGAGCAAGCCATCTCCCAGAGGACATTTGATTCCAACAAAAGAACATACATTTTATATGCCTGATATACCTAAGTGTTGAGAGCTTTCCTCTGTGAGATTCCCAGAGTCTCCTAAAGTGAAAGCTATGACTGTGCTCTACGCTTTACATGGAGCACCCAGGTAGACTGACTGAAGTGGGAATACAACCCCCTGAAAATTTATGAGTTCCTGCAATTAATCATTCATAGCTAAGAAGCAGTAAACTGCTTAGTATCATATTTTGAAAATGTATTTTGATATTTTTAGTCAATTTCTACTGAACTCAACCACAGGGTTGATTCCTCTGCTGTGATTTATCTATATATTGAGATCAGTTCTTTAATGATATAAATGAAAATAATCCATAAGTGGTTTCTCATTAGTGGGGTCATTAGTAAAATAGTCTCTGTTCTGAATATCCCCAAGTAAATATCTCACTCCCATTCAGGTCAAACGCTAATCTTTCACTGATTACTGTTGACAGCAGGATTAGGTGGCTACACCTGCAGCATAAGCACATTGAACCTCAAGAAACACATCAAGCATAAATAATAAAAAAAAAAAAGGTAAAAAAAAAAGAGTTTTATTCTTCAGCATTAACATGCCATTTCCTCTGGGTTTTTAAAAACCATTCATTGTCAAAACCACCAAAATCTCAGAAGTAAGAACCTCTCAAAACTACTCAAGCTCTTTGACTAAGCAGAGTTTACCCACATTAGGACAATCACTTTTATGTTACCCAGTTAGCACTCTGTGATTCTGTGTCTATTGGAATTTTACTGTGATCTTTTCTTTCTTTTTTTCAGCTGGTTAATAATCCACTAGCAAGTCAAGCAGCAGCGGCTGCAGCAGCAGCAGCCATGGGCTCAATAGCAAGCTCCCAGGCCTTTGGCAATGCCCTTTCCAGTCTTCAGGGGGTCACAGGTCAACTCGTCACTAATGCACAAGGACAGGTGAGTAGAAGATGGAGCAAACAGTGAATTCTGATGGCAGGTTGATCTTGGGACAAAAATGAGTTCCGCTTGTATGACAGCAATTTTAAAGTGCATATATGGAAGAGAAATAAATATTGATTTGCTAGACAAGTTAAGAAATGGAAAGTCTGAGAACTGTGAAGAAATTAGGAGCTGTTAGAAAGTGTTTTCAAGCCAGAAAAGGGTTAGGGTTTGTTTTATTTTAATTCAACCTTTTAAAAAGATTGCAATAGTGAAATAATATGGTATTTATAAGTCCAGCAACCCTGTGATTCTTAACACACATACCAGCTATCTTATTCCACTTATATATGTCTAATAACAGACAACTATATTAAAGTGCTACTGTACTATTAAGACTACAAATTTTTACTTAATTTCTAAAAAGATATTTTAAGTAAAGGAATACAAATTGTGATCAAGTATCTGGGATGGATTTAATTGGATGGGTTGTTCATTTGATGATTAACTAAATGAAGCAATTTGCAATGAATCTCCCAGGCTGTAATGCAAATTTAAGGAAACTTTTGCTTTAATTTTCCAAACAGAAACTTGAATATCTGTGGTGTGTATAAGAGAGAGATGGTGCATTATCTGCATTGGGGAGCTGGTCATTGAAAAAAAAAAATCAGTTTCAGTATTAATATGATGCAGAAAGATATGCATCTGAATCCATCTATATATATAATATACCATTGATGCAGCATGCTCAAGTAGCCACTTGTCATTCTCTATTTTATTTATGAGGACCAAAATTAACACTATTACTTGTTCCACATAAAGGCAGTGCAACAAATCTGTCAATAACTTATGACTGGACCTGGTAATGGTGTAATTTGAATGTCATTACTCTAAATGCTGCAGATTTGGCATATGGTGATTTCCACAGTGCTTATATGCATGTTAGGCCCTGGTAAATATTTATTGAAATTATGTAGCTTGGTTGATACATGTATCTAAAGTTTAGGCTCTAATCTTCCTGTTTACTATGGGAAAAAGTAATGTGAAGAGCAGGTTTTTTCCTGGTAATTTTCTACCACCACATTATTTAATTGGAACATGGGTGACATATCTTTTATTTTGGCCCATTAAAAAATAAAAGACAACACTTTATAGGAACCTCCCCCCCTTTTTGTTTTAACATAACACATAAACAAAGATGCATCCTAAGCTTCACTATCACCATCCAAGTCCCAGGAAAAAAAATGCTGACCTTGTTATATTTACTGGGTGGGTGCAGAATTGTTCCATCACTACCCCGAGGGTTGAACGATGGAGCTTGTCAAAGTGAGGCCTTATCTAATGAATCATCTTATCGCAGGTGCACACCACACATATTAAAGGAGGATTGTATGAACAATGTGCCCTCTACAATAACCTTTCAATGTCTACTTTAACCCTTGTTTCAATCCCTTTTCATCAAAGGATCATTTTATGCAGCCAGCTTTAAATGGAGGCTCTCAAAAGCCTATTAAGATTTCTGGAGGGATGTGGTATTGGTTTGGAAGAAAAGTTGGTTATAATACCTATAACTCATAGTCAGATCAGCTCCAACCTAGAAGCCTGCTTGTTTCTATCTGTGCTCTAGAAATGGTTCACAATCATCACTTGCATGGGGCACTTGGCACCAAAGGTGTTGGTTGTAAGGGCTGAAGTTACAAACCCAGACTAGTTTTTTCAATAGGTTTCCATTTACATGTTCTCCACAGAAAACATAAAGTGTAGGCATTCATTGTATGTTAAAAAAAAAAAAAACTACTGTGAAGATATAACTGAATGAAACTATAGATTCCCTCAAGCTGAGTCTTTTTTATTCCACACATAATGTAAAGTCCAATAATTCCACAGGTTGCAGAGAAAGAGAAGAGAAAGGAAGAATCTTCCCTATTGTTGGATAAAATTACAGGATCTATCTGTTTGCCTAGCTCTTTTAAATAAGGGCTGTCTTTTTATTACTTGTTTTTACAAATGTTCCTTGGTTTATAATCAGGACTGCAGACCTCAACACAATATAGATAAATATTGATAATAAGTGTGTAATATAACACCCATTTTTATAATACTCAGCATAAACCCATATTGCTTAGAGCACATTTCTGAAGTTATCGGTCTACAGAACAGGTCTATTCAGTGTAATTAAACTATATTCCAGAAATTACATTATATTCCCTGCAAAATAATAAAATTATAACAACTAAACAAGAACTGAAAGGTATGTTTCTTCAAAATTGGAAACATTAAGTTGATAGTAATTTGGGATACTCCATTTCAGAATTATCTGCTTCCATCATATGTTAAGAATCTGCCCTTTCAAAATTGCCCCTTTCAAAGAATCAGAAGTGTGACACCCAGAATTCACTCCTGCAAATAAAAGGCTGTATGTGCAATTTTTGTAATTATACACTGCTTCTGTTACAGAAATTCAGGGCTTGTAAATGTCCATCTGTCTAGCTAAATATATGGTGATCAGTAATCCCTTGAGACTTTAAGCTATAGGTCAAATCCAAGATTCTATGGCAAACTTAGGGAAATGATCTTTTAAATTATATATGGCATGGCTTAATTCCCAGTAGTCTAGGAGTTATTACAATCACAGTACAAAAATTATATATATTAGCAATAATTTATATAGCATATTTGTTATTAATTTAATTATTGAATTCACAATTATGGGGTTTTGTGGGGTTTTTTTGTTTTGGTTTGGTTTTTTGTTTGTTTGGGGGGGTTTTGTGGGTTTTTTTTTGTTTGTTTGTTTTGTTTTGGGGGGTTTGTTTGTTTGTTTGTCTTTTGGGGTTTTTTTGGTTTTTTTTGCACTGTATGGCAGTATGAACCATAATAACAGAGCTCCCCAAGAACACTGTAGCAAAGAGATCTAATCCATTGGAATAAAATTATTAGATCACCTGATTAATTTGATATAGTACAAGTAGAGGACTCTAAATGAAATTTTTCTTTTCAGAGGCATATTATTAAGAGCTATTGGCCTATGTAATGCTGCTGACATCCTCTTTGCCCTCAGCACTTTCCCCGAAGCCTTTGCAGGACTGGG